>PNEQ01096883.1:0-20319 GCA_003012365.1 Medauroidea extradentata | reverse complement strand
GGTGAGCCATCACCACTTCGGACTGATAAGGTTGTACATTGTCATTATTAGAAATACTGTTGATTGGATATAAGACTGAATTTTATTGTGATTTATAGTGTTTAATTAATTGATGGTAGACTTTTCTTGTGCTTTAATTGTCAAAGTTAATTAACGTGTCTGTGACACAGGAGTAATTGTGTGCATAACTAATTGTGTTATGAGAGTTCTAGTTGATTACTGTTTTGTGTATTTCGTAGGTTTGTGAGATATTAAATCCAGTACTTAATTTAACTATTTTATTTGTAATTATAAGACCTCTATCCCAAAGAACTCATGGGAACTGTCCACATGTAAAGTTTGTGCTCTCAAACTTGTAACAATACATATAGTCATAAAAACAAAACATTAAACAAATAGTTTGTTAATTATTTTTTGATCTGATTTAAACCCGAGCTGTACCGGCCAAATGTCTGAAGAGACAACAGTAAAACACCCAATTACTTCAGGAGGTGTGCCGGCTTCAGTAGCATGGTCGGTAGCATGTCGGCCTTCGGTGCGAGAGGTCCTGGGTTCGAATCCCGGTACGGGCATGGATGTTTGTGTCATTTTCTTAGGTTTAGTTAGTTTGTATGCCGTCCCTCACCAAGCCTGAAGAGTTCATAAAACCGGGGAACATTAATAAACCCTTTAAAAAAAAAAAAAATACCTCTGGCGTCTAACGCAGCAACAGGGGGTTCTTGGTGTGTGTGTGTGTGTGTGTGTGTGGACAAGGCTAAGGTTAGTTCTCCAACAGGTTAGAAAGAAAATGTTTTCTCTTATGGGAGAGTTAGAAATTAAATAGGCTTGGAAATGACAGAAGATATTTAATTTAGTTTGAAAGTGAAAAGAAACCAATTTCACATTTTAAATTATCAACTTAAACCTATGTTAAGATTCAGGAAAGCTCTGTGATTGGTCAGTTTGCAACCATCACCGATATCTGCGCTCAAGCGGCAGAAATTGTCCCTGTGACAAACTTTTAACATTGATCTTTGTAACCTGTAGTAGACCAAGAGAAGCCCCAGCAGGGGGGTGGAGGGGTAGGATGTTGGAGGGGTAAGAGGAGGGAGGCTGGGGGTTGGCAGGGTAACGAGAGTAAAAGCGGGCACTTCCCCAATCTTGACTGCACATCTAAAGTGTCTGGGCGACTAAGGGCGCTTGTAAGCTGACGTAATTACGAGCCAGCAGACACATGCAGCCAACTGCGGCCAGCAAGCACACACTTGATGCCAACTTGCGCCAGATAAACGACAACGCCAGGCTTACCGCCGCTCTAATGTTTCACCCACAAACGTACGGGCGAACATTTTTATCCGGACAGTGCCGTTTCATTTTATCAGCTGTTCTTGTAATGGCTGGCCGTGCCCGCCACGTGGAAATATTTGATTCCTCGACCTTGCAGTGACCCACAGCTATACTCTCCTGTCTGTCGCGTGTTGCCTACACTCTAAACATAGTTTGTAAATTTGCCAGACGTGCGTATAGAAGCGCTAAGAAAGTAGGTATGGTAGAATTGTTTCCCAGACATCCATGGTAGCACTCCTAAACCTTTTTATAAACCAGTCAAATGTATACTGAAGTTACCAGACTTGTATTGTAACAAGTGTAAAAGTTTGCATATTTACAAGGCGGAAGTATGGTGACTGCCCCATACAGAGTTTAGGTTAATTACATCGTAAATATTTTAGGAATTTTTTTACAGTGTAGCCAAGGGGCTCTAATACGGTTTACTTGAGGGTGTAGCAACAAGGCCACCTTATTGTTCCTTTGGGCAATTGTGTCTTTTAATAACGGTAAAGTATACAGTGGTAAAAAATTCTGTGAACAAAACAAACTTGGCTAACCCCATTATAGAGGTGCGTCAACTTCGAAGATTCATCAGACAGAAACATGTATTTAACTGTTATTCATTGGCTTCTAACAGCATAAGCGGGTTGCACGCGATGACTGCACCAATTATTTCCTTATTTACTACTAGCTTGCAGTAGTCAAATACATGTCTTAAGGGGGATTGATCCCTGTCAGATAGGTTTTACGGTTTTTCTTATAAATCAGGGAATATACACATTGTTTTGCTTTTTTCACGCTGACAAGGCATAGTTTATTGTTTCATTTACTTTTTGGAATCCATATGGCACTGTTTCTGTTAATTTTGCGGCCTCTGTAGTCGCTCCCGTAAATAAAACTATATTTTTCCTTTTCAGATGTTTCCCGCTGCAAAATAATGAATATATTACGGTTCCAGCAGTTACAGAAATTCGGTTAAATTTTTATCTATGCCCTGTCGTGACAAGAATTTTGATACATCAACTGGAACAGAAGTTATCGAGAAAAAAAAGATAAATCCAAGGTGGTAGGTATCAATACCCCTTAACTCAGATATGTAGGAGTGATACGGGTTACACTGAGTAGCGCACATAGTGCTCCAATACGTGCAAAGTGTAGAGCTAACAGGCATTTATTCCGTCGCACCGCGCGCATTACGAGTCTAAGATAAATAGGTAAATATCGTACGAGGTAAGGTAAGCTGAGTAGGTTTTACATCTCGTCGACAGTGATGTCACTAGACATGGTGACATACAACTTTAAACAATGACAGGAACTGGGAGAGGAGTCGTCCATTGTTTTCGTTAGGGAACCATCACAGCGTTTGCCTGGAGTGACCTCAGGAAACCATGGAAAACCGAAATCAGGAATGGCAGGATATGGGGATCGAACCCGTGTCCTCCCGGATGCTAAATATCGTATGTGGATGATATCCGAGAACCAAGGCACAGACTAAATAATAATACATACTTGAAATGACATTATGGCTAATTTGATACGGGCGAACTTCGCCGCTTATTGGCTGCCCGAGGTTGTTGGTACTAGTCCCGTGTATGTTTGGTTTCTGCATGTTCCTGTATGTTTCCTATTGGCCTGGCTGCCGGTTAGCAAGGCAGCCACCTTACGTTGATTGGACGTAGGCGTCTCTGTAGTGTTGCTGGCCAGGGACGAGATTTTGCTGGCGTGTGTGACTCAGTCACAGAATATTTAGGAATACAGAAGTGAAATATCAGGTAGGACAGCGAACTCAGTCACACACGCCAGCAAAACGGCTTCCCTGGACAGCAACATGGCGGAGACGCCTACCGCCAATCAGCGTAAGGCGGCAGCCCTGCTAGCCGACACCCAGGCCAATAGGAAACCTGTAGTAACATGCACAGTAAAAAAAAATTAAAGGTTTTTTTGGAAACCAGTTTCCAAAGAAGTTTTTGGTAACACTACAAAGACGTTTTGTAAAATTTACAAAAAAACTTGTATTTTTACAAACTTCTTTGTATATTTACAAACTTTTCTGTAAATATGCAAACAAATTTTGTATATTTTCAACAGCTAATACCTGGTTAAGTTTACAACTATTTTTTTTGTAAAATTACGAAATGTTTTGTAAAATTTGTCAGGTCTCCTAGGTTCATTTTGTTTCAAATCGAAAAATTTGCTCATTAACGTTTATTTTACTAGTTCGCAAAGGTGTTTACGATATTTGTAACCACTTTAAAACGTTTCTGACATCTTACTTTCATTACCTGACTTATTTGGTTCTGATATTAGTTTACAAGGTTTTCCTTGCAAATGTACAAATTTTCAGGAGGAAGCCTGCAGGTGATTGGCCGAACAGCTAGCCAATCAGAGAGCAGCATAGTAGAGACAGCTATATAAGGGGACCACCTTGCACTGATCCTGCATCGACCTGAGTATGGCAGCTGCAAGGTATGCCGAAACGTTGTCCAAGAAGCAACACAAGACGCGGCGCAATCCCAAAAGCTAAGAAAATTAAAAGTACAAATTTTGTTTTACTGTGTGCAGGAACCAAACATACACGGGGCTGGTATCAACAACCTCGGGCAGCCAATGAAAGGGGAAGTTCGCTCGTATCAAATGAGCCGACATGTCATTTCACATCTGTATTTCTATCTAGTCTGTGACTGAATTCGCAGTTCTACCGGCTATTTCACTTCTGCATTCCTACACATTCTGTGGCCAGGGTATCGCACTGCCAGACATATATTTGATGTCTGCTCTCATTTAAGCTTACAATAATAATTATAGAAAAAAACAGTAGAAACCTGAAAACATGTCCTTGAAACGAAGTGTGCTACACTCGTGGCTTGAACTATCTGTGCAGGAGCAGTGCATCACCCACAACTTACGCGGTAATCTACTTGCGGCAAGCCAGGCAGGGGGTGTAACCGCATTAAGACACGCTGCGAGCAACATACGTGGCCCCGAGCCGCCGTTTGTCGCTCGATTACAAAGTTAGCAGTGGTCGCGATCAGCCGGAGTACACACGGGGCCTGCCGTCATTAAATTAACGTACAATTACAAACTGAACTCACAAATACGTTCGCACCACAGTCCTTGCACGATTTCACTGTAATAAAAAACTTCCTAAATAGTATTGTCAGTTTTTAACCCATACGCAGCGTGGCATAATTACCATCATTAGAGATGATGGTTTATGGCGGGAAAACTTGACTGTTTGATAGGTTTCAACGCACGTTCAGCTTACCAGAAGATTACTGGCTTTAGCTTGTAAGTATAGCTGTTTCCCTATTTGACTGAGCCAGTAAGTATCTCTGTATTGTAATATGTTATGCCTAATATTCGTCTACAGACAGCTACGTTGTGTCAAACGTATATCATCCAATCATGCATATCACAAGAAATTACAGTGTTTTCAAGGGTATGTTGGAACAAGAATTTTTCGCGATATACTATTATGGATCCCCGTTTTTCGCGAAAAGAATTTTGCCCCAGTTTGTTTCAGTGCCTTACGTGCACAACTGAAGTTCTGCTTCATGGTTATTGGCAGCGTGTCTATGTGAAGAGCCAATTACAATAACGTTCCTGCAACACCACACGTCTGTGATTTGACGGCAATATCCCTAGGCTCGTGACAGTTACAATATCCAATCACTGACCACGAAGCAGAACTGCAGATGTGCACGTAAGGCACGGAAACAAAGTGGGGCAAAATTATTTTCGCGAAAAACAAGGGTCCCTAGTGATTGGATATTTTAACTGTCACGAGCCTAGGTATTCTACCGGCAAATCACAGACGTGTGGTGTTGCAGGAACGTTATTGTGATTTGCTCAGTCAAATGAGATACGGTTCTTCACATAGACACGCTGCCAATAACCATGAAGCAAAACAGCAGATGCGCAGGCAAGGTAATGAAACAAACTGGGTCACAATACTTTTCGCGAAAACAGGGGTCCTTACTAATGATGGTATATCGCGAAAATGTTTTGTGGCAACATACCCTTGGAAACACTGTAGTTTCTTGTGACGTGTATGCGATGGTGATATATTTGTAACACAACGTAGCTCTCTGCAGACTAATAAATGGCACCACATATTACATTAGAGGGATTCTTATTGGCTCAGTTAAATAGGGCAACAGCTCCACGTACAAGCGAAAGACAGTAATCTTCTGGTAAGCTGAACGTGCGTTGAAACCCATCAAACAGTCAAGTTTTCCCCGCGATATACCATCCTCTCTAATCATAATTCAGCTTGAAAGTAGAACCAGTGATTGACATTGATACTGAACATGTCTGGAGCATCAGCATACCCAAAAATATATAGTAAACTCTACCATCGATGTAGGGAAACAATTTTACAGTACCACACCTACTTTCTGAATACAACAATACTTGAGTGTGCTAAATTCAGACATATTATTTAACATTGTTGTTAAGTTAAGTTGGCTTTACGTCTCGTCGATAGTGAAGTAAACCAGATTCGAAAATGTGAAAACCCAGAAATGAAACGAGTTTGATAAACATCACGCCATGTCGGCGATGGTCCTTCAATAATGAGTCCGTGTGTTTCCCTGCAATTAAAACCTGCAATAAAAACTTATTAAATATCCCAACACTGAACTGAAAAGCTGGTGTCGAAGATCTAGCAACACTGAAAAATTATTAAAACACTTGTGACTGCCATTAAAGACGAACACAATTAATACAATGAACATAATTGATATATTTTATTAAAAATAATAATTTAAACAGAATTAATAAATAAATAGAAGATAGAAGTTATTTATGAAAATTTAGTTAAACATTTTAAAATCTAAAATGTATTAATGAACAATTATTTAAACCGAACTGAACATTTTAATATCTCCAAAAGTTTATGTAATTAATTATTTAAACTTGTTATAAACGCAACATTTAAGGTTATTAAAACTAATGATATTCAGACGAATCGTTGCAAAACAAAATAAAGTATTATTACATTACTCTTCCAATTACAACGTACGTTTAACTAATGAGTGTGCGTGCGTGTGTGTGTGGGTGTTCAGACTGAGTGGCGTATTTAACGTAAACAAATACGGACTCGCTCTCTCCTGAGTGGTTTTACACTTCACTGATATAATTTAAATTTAACTTTATCTTTTTACCGTCCGCCTTTTTGCACAAATGTTATAACTGGCGGTGTACTTAAGGTTTTCGGCGTCAGTCCACACGGTCTACATCCAGTTAAGGTTAATTCTACTACAGATTAGAGGGAAAATACGTTTTCTTATGGGAGAGCTTGGCACAGGAAAATTTCTGCCACTATTTTCGCTTCAATCACTAAGAGACCAGATAAATAAGAAACCGTAGTAAAATTACATTTAAATAAACTTAGAAATCATAATGGTAATTTAATTTTAAAGTGAAAAGAAACCAATTTCGCGTTTTAAATTATCAACTTAATGTAACTTAAATTTCAGGAAAGGTCTGTGATTGGTCAGTTTGGTGCACTAGCGATACCAGCGCTCAAGCAGCAAAAATGTTCCCTGTGCCTAACTTATAACATTGACCTTTCTAACCTGTAGTAGAATTAACCTTAACCAAACTACTGAGCTAGTAGGTAGAGAGATGCTACTTCCATGCATTGACCCCAGCTCTTGTCTACAAGTACGTAAGGTAAACACATCGCACACATATAGCCACCACAAGAACGCAAAATCGCATACTTGCTAAGAAAGAAAAGTTTGTGTTTCGCGCGTTGGACAACTTGTGAATGACGGCAAAGTTTGTTTACGTCTTTTGCTGCTAGAGTGTGCTAGTTACAAAAATATGTATTGTTTTAAGCGTATCTACATTATGAGACGTAAATGAAATATATAGGCAATACAAACTTTTTGTAATTTTTGTGTGTTGGTAAAACGGCTGTGATGTGAGAAAACAGTGAACTCAGACTGCCCCAAACGACACGGGGGCCGTAGTGGCGCAATGGTCAGACAATTCGCCTCCCACCAAGGCGATCCGTATTCGATTCCCGACGGGGTAAGTCCCCGGATTTTCTCATGGGTTTCCCCCGCCCCTTCATTCCGGCGCTGCTCCATACTCACCTCATGTCATCCCTCACAAGCGCTGACCTAAATCTCTCATTCACCTGAAACGACATCCAGGGGCGTCCCATCCGTCACAAGACTGGAGTCCTCGGAACCAGGATCTCAGCCGGAGCAGACACATCAATTGCGCGAACTTCTCGATGATCGCACACACTATCGGTATTCTAGCCCTTGGGAAGGGGTAACCCTCCCGGAACGAACTTCTCCCGACCGGAAGTTACAACTTTAAACTACCGAGGATCCTAGAAAAACCTCACGGTATTAAGGACTAGTTTCTTAGATTTTTTTTCAGACTGGTGCAAATAACTCAAATGTTTATTAACCACAAGCTTTGAAAAAATTTGAGACAATGTGCAATCACACGATGCACAATACTGTGGATGCGTTTTTAAAAATAATGTACCATTCGCCAGCAAAAAAATATTTTGCTTAATTTTGGCTCATTTTCACGACAAAAAAAAAACGATGTTCTTTGGGTGACGAAATCTAAAATAACCGTTCAGTCATAGCCGTCTTTACTAAAAGGCCGCGGCCTTAGATCGGGCAACCCTGATAGGAAGGGTCATTTTAACACTTATTTTAGCTCGCTAACGGCAATGGCTTCCCCTGATTCGCCGGTATGTATGGCACAATAACGAATCAGGTAGAGTCATTGACTTTGGAGAACTAAAAGAAGTGTTAAAAATGGCCCTTCCTGACAGTGTTGCCAGGTATAAGGCCACGGCCTTCTACTAAATACGGCTATGGTTCAGTACATTACTACAAAAAAAAATTCACTCAAATATTATGACATATGAATGTCAAAACTGTGGAGCAAAATTTTGAGACGAGTATCCGTTAGCAATGAAATTTTTATTTTTTTTTTTTTTTTCGAAATCACTTCTAATCTAGAGAGGGAGGCCTTAACATCACGTCTAACGCCGGAAGTGACTTCACAAAGACTCCTGGAACATGGCGTCCATTGATGCTCTTGCGCGAACCCTCCTGCCAGGTCAGCGAGAAGCTGGTCTGTAACCCCGGTGTGACCAACATTCCCCAACCAACGACCGTCGTTACCAGGGGAGAGGTGACTGACCCGCGGAGATCAGGCCACTTCCTACAAGTAGTCAGCGACAGTGGCGGATTTAAGCAGCTAGGGGGGGGGGTGCTTCTAGGCTGAAGACCCCCCTCCCCCCCAAAAAAATCGTGTTTAAAATTATGTATCCAAAGTATGTCCAGTCACCTCAAGGGATCTGGATGAAATGATGATCCACGTATACATTTAGTGTGCCCTACTTGTATGTACAATGTTCTTTTTATCAGTAAATAACCACATTTATGAGAAATCTGTTTTTTTTTAGAATCCATAAAATCACGTGAACCTCCCCCCCCCCCCAAATATACGTTTATAAATCCGCCTCTGGTCAGCGAGACCGGCGCAAAGGCGATTGTTCCTTGCGAAATAACCAGACACGAATCCCGTGAGTAGTTCTTCTGACATAACAGGTTGAGAAGTTGTTTTTAGCTATTTTGAGAGGCTCAAAAATTATTTTTCTAATTAACGTGACGTTTTGAAACTACCTTTCCTTCATCGTTTGAAGTTTGTTTTTCCTTTCGTACATTGTCACAGTGGGCACATTTGGAGTAATTTTGTAAAAAAAAAAATATATATATATATCGTATTTACAAACACACTGCAACACATTTTAAGCGCCTGGTAGGTGGAGTAAGTTGGTAGTGTGTGATGTTTCCCTAGTATATGGGGTGTTACCAGGGCCGGTGCAAGATAATATGGTGCCCTAGGCGAGACATGTTAAATATCCCCCCTCCTTTTCAATCCACCCTTACTCCGCTTCACCAAAATACTACACTCGGTTACCCTTGATTTATACTCTATCCATTCTAAGATTTGCAGCTAATTCATTCAAGTGAATGACAATAACATTTTTGCACAGCATAAATTTCACTTGAAATATTAAAAAATTCAAGGTAACTATGTTAACGGCACTATCACAATACATGGAATAAAGATATAATTAAATTGTTTTATTTTAAGTCGTTAGCAATCTTTATTTCTGCTACAACCATAGAGTGGACAGAGTACAGGTTTGTTAGTAATATTTTAAGTATTTGAAAGCTTTTTGTATTTTTATTTTTATACTTTATCTAGGCAGCCGCAAACAAATCCAACTTTCATTGAATTTCTATAGTAAAATCGTAAAGTGTGTTTAATTAAATCTGCTGTCGACTGTCCTGCCGCCCCTGGCTTTCTTGGAGCCCTATTCGCCTATAGGTAGGACTAGGAATATTTCGCGAGCTCAACGACCAACATGATAGAATCCATTATCCTGTATATACAGAAGCCCTACTATTTGTCCATTACCTGCTACTCATTCAGACAACAGACAATGAACGAATACACTAGGCTTGAGTATGTATAGGACATTGTATTCTAGCCTGCAGGTCATTGAACTCGCGACCTATACAGTCGCGTCGGCCCTGGGGTGCTACAACGGTGTCTCTCTCCCCCCTTTCTCTCACACACAAACATATGCGTCTAGTTACGTGCCGGCCGTATCGTGGGTGGCTTTAGAGTCGTCGCCATGGCAACGCAAGTAGCGAGTTAGCAACGCTCTCTCGCCTTTGGCCTTTCCTTCTCTGGCTGCGTTGTTGGTTGCCGAGGTGTAAGGAGCAAATGCTCTTCATCTTTGGTCAGGAGGGAAGGGTGGATGGGGACTGAAAATAAAATTGGGAACCCCGCGAAGTTTGCGAATACTACACAAAATATTTTTAAAAAGTAACATATTTAAAAATAACTTTTTACCACTTGAACATACTTAAATAAAGGGCACGTGGAGAACAATGGTAACCCACTTTGTATCACAACTGAGTTATGAACATTTAAGATAAAGAAATTTAATTAAAATCACCATCGGTTATAAAGTGTGTTTTTAATTACAACAGTACACAACCAATGAAAAATAAACAACTGCACAGAAATGAAAAATTACCTATGAAGATTTAAATGGTCAAATAAACTACGAAAGTGTTACCTGTAATGCAATAATTATTGCTGTGCTGCCATTAGTGGTGGATAAATAAAAGCTGAAAACATCAATTATTTTTTACGCTTTTTTCGAAGCCAATATGAATAAAATACTCGATGGCAATCCTAGATTATGGTATTTGCCAACTTTATTAGTAAATATTTATCCAAAATCATTAATTCGTTACGCGTGATCTCTTGCGCCGCAGTTAAATGCACGAGGTTCCGGCGTCAGAGATTGTGCCTCAGAAGTTCGTAACACTGGAAACAATTTTGTTCAAAACGTTGGCTATTGTCTAGGATTGCTATTGTTTAGTTCTCGCAAATTGGCTTCAAGAAACCTACAGGTATAGATGAATGCTTTTAGCATTGAATTATGTACCATGCCCTCATCGGAATGTGCAGTATGAGAATACAATTGTGTTCCTGCATAAAACTCAAATGTTTCAAATATGAGGGTAACAATTGTCTTTCCTCTCGCCATTCAAATACCCGAACCCCCAAATAGAAAGTTACCTTATGTGTACTTCTCACGTTATTCACAGTCGTGTCCAGTTACAATACGTCATAAATGCCTCTCATACTTTTTGTTTCGTTCGTGCTTCTTTGTTTCGGATGGTTTTATTTCCCCTCGGAGACTCCGAGATGATTTCTCCTGGGAGACGAAGACCGATGAAGACGGGAAATATTTCCTCTTATCGTTAATGGTATTAGGGGGTATTTTCTTAACATGTGGTTCAGACGAAGCTTATCTGTAATATATACTTCTTGCGGCGAAAATAACATGGAAGCAAGCAGTAAGAGGTTTCAGTGCTTTCTTCTCAACTTCTTTCGTTTATATTTGGACTTACAATAACCCGTGTTACAATAAATGGGCAATTTCCCGGAAATTTTAATTGTTTTAATAATTTATATATATGTATATACGTGCGATGGTTTAATTTGTAGACATGTATAGGCCCTAGTGACTAT
This sequence comes from Medauroidea extradentata, assembly GCA_003012365.1. Lineage (NCBI taxonomy): Eukaryota > Metazoa > Arthropoda > Insecta > Phasmatodea > Phasmatidae > Medauroidea > Medauroidea extradentata. The sequence goes on along the minus strand of PNEQ01096883.1, from coordinate 8,907 downwards.
TTTTAAGTAGTGAACATTTTTAAGGTTTCATATTTTTTATACAGTGGCATACCGAAGTCTAAATTAGTATAAAACGTTTTAAAACTAGATAGGAAAACCAACTTAAATAAATTAATTAACGCTCAAGAACATGGTCACCGGCTACGTCAATATATTTATAAAAGTCGAATTGAATATTTATGTACGGTTAAACAATTCCAGAAATTTGGCAATTTTTCATTTTAAATTCAGTTTTTTTAATTAAAAAAATTTAACGTGCATTTGATTTTCTTTTCCAGTGTAAAACCGTTTGATGTCAATTTTGACATGCATTTATATATCAAAAAGCTAAAAAAAATTTCATTACATCGTAAAAAACATGTCAACAAAACAAACTATATATCTTACCGAATATAAAATTAATAAAACAATAACAATTTTCAGTTAACCTCCCCCCCCCACCCCTCTTAAATATCGTACAAGCTTTGCCATTTTTTTGTTTCGAGGTTTGGTTTCTAAACGACAGTTCATCGCAGATTTTTCATCATTCATTCAAATCGTTATTCTGTCGCTTCAAGGTTGTAAAATATGGGTAAATATTGCCCTTTCAGCACCCCGCTGGCCCGTGGTTGTGTATGTAAACATTACAAAAGAAAAACATATAACTAGAATAAATATTAGTGTTTGTGGCAGTTAACTTTTTCGGATCACATTATTTTTCACTGCTTGAAAATGGGTTTTATATAACTTTTTCCCGAAATATGATTATTTCAAAACATTTTAAGAACATAGCGAGTACAAATTTAAAATGATAGAAACAAAAGAAGATTAGTTATTATTTAACAGCCTGCACGACAAGTGTCTCCGAAAGGTCTCACGTGTATCTTTTTTTTTTTTTGTATTTTTTGCAAGTACTTAACATCACGGTCCAGTTATGCTTTGCTGTTCAAACTAGCGTTGAATGCCAAAGTACAAAAAGAACAAAAAAACAGACATTAAAAAACAGAAAAAAGCAATCCCAGAGAAATTCTGTCGTTTTTTAAATTTAACAACAAATAATTCTAAAACTGACAGAATTTCTCTGGGATTGCTTTTTCGGTTTTTTATTAGTGTTATTTTTGTTCTTTGTCATTCAACACAGGTTTGATCAGCAAAACATGAGCAATGGCGTATGTCCACAAACCAATAAATTATAATTGTAAACTCCCATTGCAACAAACATTTAAAATTTTCATCAAGGTCTAGAATTGGTACGTAAACTCGGTATAAACAGTCTGACGAAAGATTAAAATAAATAAATAAATAAAATTGTAGTAATATTTTCCAAAACGTTTGAATTTTGTAAGAAATTAGCTAATCCATGCTTTAGAAATTATCTAGTAATTTAGTGTTCCTTTAGTGAAAACATGACTTTCAGCACGTGGCTGGTAAGAAAATTAAGTGTACGTACACGTAAATAAATCAATTGCACTAACGTATAAAATTTATGCATTTTATCACCAGACTAATAAAAAATGACCACAAATCGTGAACTATACTTTTAAGCATAATAACAACTGAGTGGTTAAAATTTCCATTTTCATTACATACACGTGAATTTTAATTTACAAAAATATCTCAGCGTGAAATTTACAAAATTTCTAAACATTTAGAACATTAAAAGTATACTAAAATACCTTAAGCAAGAAGTACTACACCATTAGGATTCTGTCGTAAAAGCCAGTTTCCACTAGGATTACTTTAAAATTTCAATGGACTTTGTTTAAAATATTTATATTATTTTATTTTGACTGTTTTTCATACTTCTCATTGAGTAGCTAGATTTTCTCTTGCCCAGCTAAATAAAAACTACATTTAAATACATGAAGAAAAAAAAACGTTTAAATTGAGTCACTAGGAATTTCGGTTGTAATTAAAAAAAAATAGTTTTGACTATTTGTTTTTACGTATTACTGTACAAGAAAGTGTGTGTCTACACACAAACGCGCATATAATATTGTATTAGTGACATTCTGATATTCAATATGAAACAGTGTAATATTTTCGAACAGCTTGAATACAATTTTACAGCGCCTATAGTGAAAACAATTAAAACAATTTGCTGCATTTATTTTCTTGGCGATTTATTTATAAGAAGTTGGATTTAAGTGTATAATACCTAGAATAGAATGACAGTCTCTAGAATATTAAGTGAAAAATATTCGTAAGTCTACTATGTTTTTTTCACTGAACTCAGAACTGTACAGAGTGCTGTTATTTTCACATCAATAACCTGAATCATAATAAAAGTATACAATTTTTCTATCGTGATGTTTTAAATACGCTAGCAAGATGTTTTCGCACTCAAGGAAACATTTTATGATAATTTCTAAATAAACTGAACCGTTTTTGTGGACATACGACATTGCGAGCGAATGGAAAAAAAAAAAAAAAAAAAAACTTACAAAAACAGTATAAGCTATCGTCAATAAATATAAACAAAATACACGTAATTCCGAAAGTAAATACAGTCGTATCAAAAAAGACACTAAAAATAAAAAATAGAACAATAACAACACAAATTAATTCCGAAACAAAATCTTCACCCGCAATAGCATATGCCCATCACATAAACGATTTTTTATATTACTAACCCACTGAAGGAATCGTTCAAAGATCACCACAATTCTTAAATTACATATATCGGATAGTTGTTCGTGGTTTCAGCTTGTAAGGGCGCGGTCTACAGCAATTTTCATCACCAATTTTTTTTTATCTGTACCAGATATTTTTTTCTTCTTATTTTAGACAGAAAATGTGACTAAAATTGACTCTTAAGAAATTTTTTTATCTCTAATAGATTTCGCGTAATGGCTTGTTAAAGTCATATTTTGCATGTTTCCGTTTTAACGACTACACTAAAACCAACTGATATACCAAACTAAAAAAAAAAAAAATCACAGCGGATAAAGGCATTGCAGGCTACAAAGACATGCTCATAAAATTAAAGAATAAAAATTATTTGAATTTAAAAAAAAAATGCTGAAACTAAAAATAAAAATTAAAAATATCAATTAATTATATATATCAGTGTTCTCCCCAGGCCAGTTTTGCTGGGCGCCCCACCCGGCTAGTTTTCTTTACCACCCGTCTAAGAAACAGACAGTCCAATCAACACCATCAAATTTTTTCCACGATCAACCCGGCTGGTCTCATAAACCACCCAGCTCTAAATTTTTTCTGGGGAGAACACTGTATATAAGTAAATAAATAAATAAATTAATATATATATATATATATTTATTGTCCGTTAAGAGAATGTATTGCGAGTGAAAATGCCATGATAGTCGACTTTGAAATCACATTTCATACTAAAAACCAAAAACTACTTAAACATTCATTTTTAAAACACAACTAAACGTGACGTACCTTAGTATAATATAGTTATTATTATATTTAAAAAAAAGACGTTGAAAACTGAGGTGAAATGCCCCCTTAACCGAAGAGGTCACCGTAACTTAGCCTGTCCTGTCTCAACCTGTACACATATTTATTATTGTAACTGTAGTAAAAATTTATCTTTTCAGGCGATACATATTATTTTAAAATCTTGACATACGAAGTAAAAAAAAATATTTTCCGAGGCCAGAATATAAATAGAGATGGTAATTTATCGTGGGAAACTTGACTATACAAATGTTTCAGTGTACACATAATATGTCAGAAGGTTTAGGTTTGTTCCTGCTACAAGCTGTGGTGTGTAACTAAATTAACTGCCCCGAATGAATGAGCCAATAATAAATCTGTTATTGCCCCAAAAGTAGCAAACTAAGACCTGTCAGGAACATTTCAACCAATAATATGTACTAAATCAAACTACAATTTTTTAAAGAGTATGTTGGCACAAAATATTCCCTCAATATTCCACCACCTCTATATATAAAATGAAGTGCTCCACTCACTCATCAACGCACAGCCCAAACCGCTGGACCTAGAAACGTGACATTTTCAGCGTAACTTCCCCTCACGGCGTAGGCACCCACAAAGGAAAGACTTTTGAAGATCGAAAATTAAATGGGTGAAAAGGGGCAAAACGTGATACATTGTTAATATTTTTACTTTAAAACATTGACTATGCAAATGCATATTTCATAATTTTTTGATTTTTCAAATTTTGGAAATTAAGGAGGTGAAAAGTAGTTAAATGTGTTTTCCATGAATCCTCTATTTCTCTTAAACCACTTAAGATATTGAGGCGATTTTTGCATCAGAATGATGCTAATGTAAATGTCTGAAAAGTGGGTTTAGGATTTTTCAAAATTCGTCCTTGAAAGTCGGTAAACATGAGAGGTGTTCTCAATTAATCATCCGTATCTCCTGAACTATTTGAGGTATCGAGATGGTTTTTACTTTAAAATAAAGCTTATGTAAATATCTAAAAACAGAACTCGAAATTTAAAAGGGTGAAAAGCTGAAAAATAATTGTTTGGGGATAATGAAACTAACCTGACGAGAAATCGACACGCTCTTTTCTTTAAAGTTTTCGTATGTAAATATATACAAACCAATTTAAGGTAATTCACAAATTAAAGGTATACAGAGAATATAGTAACACTATTAATTAATACGTAATTAAAAGTCAGTTACTCTTTTCTATAGTACATGCAGGCGGAATCACAACGGGACAGCAAGTCTATAATATATATATATATATATATATATATATATATATATATATATATATATACACATTGGAAAATCGCGAAAATATTTAAAGTGTACATAGTCTAATATTAATTGTAATATATTTATCTTATTATTAATGCCACGAAATTTTCGCGAAAAGAATTTTGCCTCAAATTTGCAATACTACTTCATAGTCAGCTATAGGATGTCTTAACTCTCACGTAAATTTGGGCTTCTACCAGTAAATCACAGACGTGTAGTGTTGCAGTAGCCTTACTGTGATTGGCTCTGTTAACTGAGAGGCTCCTCTATACAAGGACACACATGAAGCCGAACTGCAGCTTCGCACTGGAACAAACATGAGCAAAACTCATTTCGCGAAAAGTTCGTGACCTTACATATCATTATAAAACCGGGAATTTTGCTGATTCAATCGAGGAGAAGATGAATTTCTATTTCATGTACTTGTGAGTTACTTTTTTCGGTGGGTCTTTGTTTATACTTGAATGAAGACACTCACTGACTGCCGCGCTACATTGTCACATGTACTGGTCCCGCAGCCTAGGAAAGGTTTTGAGAGAGTGGCGCAGCGGACGTGAAATGGTATCTACTACGCAGCTACCCGCCCCACATTTTCCCTCCCAGCCAGTAAGAGGGGAAATGGCGGAGCCCTGAGTGTGGCATTAGCAGCTACAACCAATCAGCAGATGCGCACACCTCCGCTGGTTAGGGGCAGGAGGAGGAGGAAACTTCCCCTCTGCGCATCGCCAGGACCTTTCCTAGCTCGCATGACCAGTACAACTGGCCACTCACTGGAGCAGCAGACAATGTACAAGTAGCTGCTGAAGACAGAGTGTGTGTGTATATATATATGACTGTGGAGTCAAGCCTGCTGGTCGTTGAACCCGCGACATTTCTGGGTCTCTTTGCTCATTATTACTGGATGATGCAATTTGTGACATGTGTAAAAAGTTTCGAGACAAATTACACTCTATGTTAAAGCTGTACAGTTCTAAATAAGAATGCTGAAATAAACACTGATTCAAATAAACGATAGCCAATAACGATATAAAACACTCAGTATTATACACTGTTGTTATCACTAAAAATATCTTTACACTAGGGGTTTCCCTACAGAGGAGAGTTATAGGGATACACAAATACCTGAATAAAGATTGGTTCTACAAGTTTATACAAATATAAATGCAAAGTTTACCTAACAGTTAATTCGGAGTGGAGCGTTGTTATCAGAGAGTGAGTTATAATTAAGTTAACAATAATGGATTAACTACAGGCCTAATCAGATCTGACATTCCCACCTTGTTAATTATGCCGAAACCTGTGTGGTTGTAGTCGACTAGCGGCGGGCGGCACGTCTAGGGATTCGAACCAGCGACCCTCTCCCAGGCACGGCTAGCGGTAGGTGGCCAATCTTGTCTTCTACATGACTATAATGGGACAGACCCCGTTTGGCTCTCTACGGTGCACTACACTCTAAATCTGAATTAGTGAATATTCACTGATTAACGTTGATGGATGAAGCAGTTTCAACAGTTTCAATCAGTGAAACTAGTCACTGTTTAATTAGTGAATATTCACTGATTTCCTTTAAGAGTGCTAATATCTCACAAGTGAATCAGTGAATATTCGCCGTTATTTTCAGTTGTTTTCATATAACAGTTTTCACTTATTGAATCAGTGAAAAATTACTGAAAATTCAGTGGACATTCACTAATTATTTTGTGGAATATTGTCCCTCTTTAATGGAATCAGTGAATAGTCACCTATTTCGCAGTGGTTTCTCACCGATTCAATTTGTTGAAACTGCTCCATCCATCGGCGTGAATCAGTGAATACTCGCTAATTCAGATTTAGAGTGTATATCGTCGTCCAGTTGGCCTTCTTTGTCCTGTGGTTGGGAAAGGGGAGGGTGATACAACGCCGGCCTGCTTGCATGATTACGTTTCGTCAACGGCGGCATTCAGAAAAGCACGATCTAATTTCTCCGCGAATTTGCAGCGTATCTACTTATAAGAAATTCATCCGTAATCTGCTCGTCCTATATTTTAAATCCCAAAAACTCAGTATAGCCTCCGTGTTTGGATAGCGTTGAGAAGGATGAATCGGTTACGCTGAGTAAGGGGGAGGGGTTAGCAGAGAAGACAGCGTGGTCTGAATTTTGAACAACGGAAGGCTGAATCTTTCACGGATTGCTCATAACTCCTACTTTACGGCATCAGTCGCGGACAACGGGTTCGCTCATCCGATAACACGTCATACATTATTCTATCTTCGAGATTTTTCTCCGTGTGTTCTCAAGTAGAACGCTTCGAGCAAGATGATACCCGCTTTCGAAAACAAAACAATTCTTCCTGACATTTTCAATATGCATGTTCGAATTATTTTTTAAGTTGAGCGTCAATTTCACGTACAACGACAATCATTTTTAATTTTTTTCACTATTCCTTTCAAGTGAAAATGTGATTTATAACACGACAACTCTTGTGAACAAATTAACATAAACAAATGTTGAGTTATTTTTTAAACTTATAAATATCTGCGTGTATTTGGTAAGCTTTATGACTATACACATAAACCGAGAAAAAATATGAACACATTTTCGCGGAATGTGTAGATATAATATATTTATATTTAAGCAAGTAACACACATACGTATATAGAGGTTAATTAAGAAAGTGTTACCGTTTGACATGATATATATATTAAGCAGGTACATTTACGTGTAAATTCAGCCTTCTCTGAAATAACCTGTCTATTTATGTATAAATCACATTCCTTGTGTGATGTAAAACATACTTAAACTATGTTTTATAAGAGTACACATATACTACACACAGAGAAGACTTTATAATTGTGTGTTTCGTTCATCAGATAGTATTAGCATATATTTAACATCCTTAAATTTGCCTATAGAGCTGAACTATAAGGGCGCGGCCTACCGCAATTTTCATCACCATTTTTATTATTTGTACCAGATATTTTTTTTCTTATTTTAGACACAAAGTGTCACTAAATTTGGCTATTATGAAATTTTTTTATCTCTCATAGTTTTTGCGTAATGGCTTGTTAAAGTCATATTTTGCATGTTTCCGTTTTAACGACTACGAAAAAACCAACTGATATACCAAACTCAAAAAAATCACAGTGGGTAAAGACATTGCAGGCTACAATATCATGCTCATAAAATTAAAGAATAAAAATTATTTGAATTTTTAAAAATTGCTGAAACTAAAAATAAAAAATTAAAAAGTTCAATATATTTTTTTAATATAAATGTTTATTCTTTAATTTTATGAGCATGTCATTAAAGCCTGCAATATCTTTATCCACTGTGATTTTTTTGAGTTTGGGATATCAGTTGGTTTTAGTGTAGTCGTTAAAACAGAAACATGCAAAATATGACTTTAACAAGTCATTACGCGAAAACTATGAGAGATAAAAAATTTCATAAGAGCCAAATTTAGTCACATTTTGTGTCTAAAATAATAAAAAAAAATATCTGGTACAAATAAAAAATAAAATAATGATGATGAAAATTGCGGTAGACCGCGCCCAAAACAGATCCCTGTGACTGAAGTTCGAAGTCCTAGTATCACGAAGTAAAGAAGGTTTACCCTAGTCTATAATATAAAAATGAATCGCAAAATATGTTGGTAAGCGCATAACTCAACAACGCCTGGACTAATTTGGCCAATTCTTTTTTTTTAATGCTCGTTGAAGTTCAAAGATGGTTTTTACGGCGAGAAAAATTCGAATAATTGCCGGAAAAAAAACCCTAAAAACAGTAGTCAATTTGAGCTTTATTGCTATTGTTGTTTAATCAATGTAGGCATGTTCCTGTGATCGAGGTCTTAAGCATTCACTCAGGTATTGTATAAAGTTTGGGGTGTGGGAGGGATGGGGTTACGGGTTCGTATCCCGTGCAAGACTTTGCGATGGGAATTACTATGACATCATACAAGCGTATTGCACGCGCTCTTTACACTGTTATTGAGTACGCTAGCTGTCAAATGTCGGGCAGCTGTTTTGCGGTGGAAGCCGCAGCCGGGCAGCTGTTTTGCGGTGGAAGCCGCAGCCGGGCAGCTGTTTTATAGAGAAATAAAGATGAATTAAAAAAAGTACGCTTAGCGCAGTGGACTGGACAAATCTGTTTGTATTTGATGTTTTAAAGATAAACAGTGAATATAGTATAATATAGAATATAGTATCACCATCAATTAACACGTAACTAAAAGTTAGTTA
>PNEQ01096882.1:0-20365 GCA_003012365.1 Medauroidea extradentata | reverse complement strand
ACTCCAGCATGGAATTCAAATGCGTTTCTGCATTTTCGTGCTTCTTTATTTTTTGAGTTAAGTGAGACAAATCCGAGACGCCAAAACTTACCCAACTCGATTCACCACTTCGTTTTGCGAAGAGCAGGCAGGGGAAACAATAGAGCCGGTTGGTTTCTTCGCATCCACAGATCCACACGTTTTTTTCGTAAATGTCCTGTTTGAATTCTCTCCTGAACTCCCTATTTTTAGACTTTGTCACTTGCACTATGGTAAGTTTAGGTGTTGGCCTGCCTGTTTGTTTTATTTCGATTTTCCTTTCAAATGGCAAATTAGAGAACACCAATGTTTTTATGTCCGAGACTGTTAATTTACTTAAGGCCATAACGAGTAACTTTTTAGTAAAACCAACTATTTAAACGTCACACTAAAATATAACAACAAACCTGACAAACATTGCCGTCTTCATTCCCAAAGAGCGTGTAAAAACGAAGGAAACGGGACAAGAAGAGTACCACCGCGCACGGGCTAGTGATGCACACGACTGGACTGTGCTCCTAGGCTGGCTTATGGGGAGCTACCCCCACCACAGCGCTCCGAGCCAAGCGGCGAGCCGTCGCCCGACTAGCCTCCATCGCACCTGCGATCCCAGCAAACAAAGCAGCGCCAGACTCCGCTTTCAGAATAGCAGGCGGGTTTGGATAATATAATAGCTATATAGACTAAATGTGTTGCATTTATTTTTCAATGTGTATTATATTGAAGTATTACAGTAGGACATATTAAATTAAATTTCGGTGGTGGGGAGAGGGGGTTTACGTGCGAGTGTGCTCCAATGCAATAACCGCGACTGCTCCTGACTGAATCTAGTCCTAAACCTGATAGGTAATGTTACCAATAATGTTGTTCTTTTCACTGGAATTTTTAGTTTTGCTATCAGTGAATATTTTAATGCAGTTTTTTGTACAAATATCAGTGTTGAGTGTGACATTTGACATAGGTTTGCTAGTTAATATTTTACGAGAAAGAAGTAGTATTGCACTTACAGCTAAGATGATGGTGGCATGAGGTGAGGAGCAACCCAAACAAAAATATCACCCCTAGGAATCCAAACCTGAACTCATACTATAGTCCAGTACACTATCTACTATGTATGTACCAGAGGTCATCACAATCTAACAAACTAGAATACTTGACAATACTAGGTACCGGTATATAAATCAGCACTGTAGAATGTGTATAAACAGACAATAGGATATAATTAGGCTACTTCCGTTTGATGTTAAACAAGTGTGTTTCAAACCCACAACTACGTATGTGCGTAACTCCATAGCGATAATGGCCACCAACGGAAGGAATTATAAACCTCTGACAATTATGCAATATCCTAATATTTTCCAAAATAATAATGTAAGCAACCAAACAATTATCTCTTCCACTGCATGAAACAGTGCCAGTTCACTCACCTGTATAGTACTTCCCATATAGGACCACCTGTACTTGTGTATGTACAGTCCATCATGTCTGTGAGTCCTGGAAGATGTGCAATATTGTACAAGCGCACCATACTTCCCGTCTGCTCAGCAAGACTGACGGAAATTGTCTGACAATTTGACACACGGTTGATGGACTAATTCCCTGCAGAGTCTGAAAAGATTGCAGTGTTAGTAACTTTGAAAGTGTCAGCATATCAGCAGTACCAACTGTCCTTCCTCTACAGGTTTCACTAAGCCCAGGACACAGTAACTTTTGCAACTTAGAAAATGAAGCACCAGTTTCATTTCAATTCACTATGGCATATTCATTGTAGGACAGACTTTACACACATGATGCCATGTAAAACCATTCATCCAATAACACAGTCAACTGTTTATTCTATTTACATGAAGGCATTACGCTGCGGTCCAGTTAATTTAATTTTCCACAATTGGTGCAAAAAACTTAAAACTTTGCTTACTTAATACTTTAAATAATGTCAAAACTTAAGAGTGGTCATAAGACGCACAAATTATTATATAAAAACAGTTCACAAAATGATACAAGATTTTGCTTATTTTCATAATAAAATTGGGAAGTATCAGGCCTATTTCTACAAAAAAAATAGGGACAAACTATGAAATGTTTACAAAATAAAAATGCAAGGATTCTTTGTTGAAAATTGTGTTGTTTTGGGAAGAAAAATAGGCCTAAACAATTTAAATGTGTGTAAAACTGACAGGTGTGGCTTTAAGGCCACAGGTTAATTATGCAGGTTTTGAGATTTAATTTTTAAATCCTGAAAGGTAGCAGATATCGCATAACCAGTACATAGAAATGTTGGAAATTGTTTGTACTATGTTGCCTAATTTTTTTTAAAACATAAGTTTACATAATTTTAACTAATTACTGACTTAATTAAATTTTCTTGAAGTCAATAACTACCCAAAATTATACAGATTTAAGTTATAAAAAATTTAGGCTACGTAGTACAACAAAAAAAAAAATTCCGACATTTCTATGAAATAGTTTTGTGATATCTGCTCCTTTTCAAGATTTAAAAAATAAAATTTACTAAAATAGCATAAATAGGGACCTGTAGCTTTAACCCCAGAGCCATATGACCCACATTCTTCTACAAATACCCCATTATTCCATAATCGCCTTTATTTTGACTTGTAACATTCGTAGTGACGTCATATGCGTAAACAAACATCTATTTTTTTTGTGGTATCGAGATCTAAAATTGAATACCCTATTCTAAAGTAAACAGTTTAGCAGATGTGAAATGAGTAGTTATACTACACATTTACCTACATACTGGTAGAATTGAAGACTGTTTGTGGGAAACAATATAAATGCCAGAAAATAACAGTTTGGGGTTTTCCATTGTCTTGTAAGCAAACATATTGTCGTCGATTTCCATTCTGTCGTAAAATTTATTGCTTTATTGCAATTCTGTAAATAAATATAACACAGAATTAAAATTATAAAATTATATTTGACGGTTTAATATTTCATTTCCTGAACAAGTCACTAGTTGCCCCTTATATTGTTTCCCACAAAAAACTCCAATGTGATGCTAGAAAGTTAAATTGGTATTACATTAAAAAGGCACACTTTTACACTTGATTTTTAAAATATTATGTGATAAAATCTCTCCATTTTTAACAAGTGTAAGAAATAACAGTAGAACATATGATACCAATTATCTAGCAATCCAGTAGGTTGATATTAAATGTACTCTGGCCAATTAAATTTGTCTATGGCATACATATTGCAGTGTTAATTATGAGACATTTGCTGCTATGTCAGCAAATATATTGGTTCTGGTAAAAATAGTGTTATGGCAGAAATAACTGGTATGTGTATAAAAATAAAAATAAGGTGATGAAAATTGTGGTAGACCACGCCCTTAAAGACCTACAGCAAGAACATTTTAATGAGTAGGCCTACATTCACAATTGTGGTTGTGACGGAATTAAATTCACACACTTTTTACATTATATTATAGAATAGAATGGATATTTATTGTTCAATAGAGCATTTACATACTACAGAACTCGTCAAAATTAGTTTACTAATATACATAAATATGTACCAATGTAAATACAAAATCATAATAACAAAACAAATCATACTAATAGGTGCTACCAATGCATTATAATAGTAAAAGTAACACAGAAATTGATAAGATCAGACAAGCAAGACTTGATATACACACAAAAACACAAAAGGAAGTACAACAGAAAACATATATACATGATTTTTTTTACTGGTATGATTGTTAACAAAATTCGTCAGTAGGTACTGTAAAAAGATTTTTCTACAAGAAACTCAAATAGTTTACATTAAATAAGGAATAATAATCACGTAGGTACTGCTGTTGGAAATTACTGCCCTTCAGTATCAGTAAAGATATACACTATAACTTACATACAAAACAGCTCCCTCTCTCTTTGTTTACTTGGTCAGTGTCCCATGTACATCCACGACTGGCTGGGTTTGGACTTGTTAAGTTTGTCTTGTTAACAGTAGGATGGGTCTTTATAGTAACATTGTTATTACTTATTATGATGAATGAAATACATAATAAGGCCTATGTAACATCTACAATTGCCATTTATAAATGCCAAATACATTACACTACTGTACAGAAACTATATGTTGTACAACACGGTTTGTGCAAAATGTCTCAAAAATGGCTCCAAATAGAAGCACTTAGTTGGAAGTTGCTATACTAGTGTATTTGCGCGCTAGTATATGTATGGCCAAGAGATAGCGGCACGAGCACTTAATTAAAATTTTCATTTGTATCGGCAGTAAAAGTTCATTTACACAAAGCTATAATTTACGAAACACATTTCATATTTAAGGGAAATTAAAATAGTACGTTTCTATCTCCTTTGTATTTGACTCGAGTCACTGCATCTGTCTCGAGTAAATTCCAAGGGAAGTGTCGGGTTCCCTCAGAATTCCTTAACCTTTCACTCCACTCACACTCCACTTGCGAATATGCAATGAAAAATACTCACATCTCACTTCAACTTCCCTCAAGTGCTAGGCTATCAAGCAAATTTCAATGGCAGTATCGTGTTACCTCAGAATTCCCTCAACTTTTACTCCACTCACACTCCACTTACGACTATGCAATGAAAAATACTCGAAGTTCACTCCAAATTCCCTCAAGTGTCACTCGAAACGACTCTGCAATCGGGCCTAAGACAATATGTTTAAGTTACAGTATCCAAGGACAGCAATTGTAGACAGCAACCACACCGAGAATCGAGCCGAAGTCCTCCGGAGGCAACGTCACCGTCAACAACACCAATACCAACACCATCATCACCAACTACAGGTGCCAACCAGTCCTCATACAAGGTCCTTACAGTACATTTCAATTCTCTCCATCAAGGTAAATTCGACGCAATTTTTCACTACTAACACACACAAGGTCGACCTATACAGAATCAAACACACAGTCACAATTTTACACCACATATTCACGCCGCAATCTACAGACACACATTCGAATTTTACTATATAATAAATACAGCCTGTTTCTTGAAGTGAAAAAAAAAAACGCTATAGCTGTTAATTCAAAGTAAAACTGAAAATTAAATTTTAAAAAAAATTTTTATTGTATTGCTGGTTACAAAAAAAGTATATCTATATAATAACCACTAGGTTAATCTGTTCTCATTAAAGTTCACTTGTAAGAAAAAACGTTAAATTTCATAAAAGTACTAAGGAGACTACAAAATTTATATTGCTGTCCACAAACACAAAATACATATCCGTATAGTAAGATAACTATCACGAGTATAATTGTTCTCAATACAGTTCACTTGTAAGAAGAAAAAAACGTCAATAGCTTCTGCAAATGTTATAAAATAATTTTTAAGTATGTGTACCTAAAATACCAGTAACAATTAAATCTAAGTTATTGATAATTAGAGTTTTGTGATTATAACACAGTATAAAAATCTGACATGTAATAATAAAGACGAACATTACAGCCACAATTTCAGATATGTATAAGAATATAAATTAGTATAAAAAAATCATAGATGTGTTAATTTGAATTTAACGCGAAATAAATATAATTATGTACACTTAACAGAAAAAAATCCTATTTTAGAGAAAACTTAATTGTAATTATTAGTTCTTAGGTATACGTAGTTGAATCCAAATAGCACAAGTTTTCCTGTATTCCGATCCCAACAGAGTTGAAATTTAGGGGTTAGTATGCAGCTGCAAATATTATATTTTATTTATTTATTCAGATTTTATTTCACAATATAATGATAGTAAATGTACTTCTAAATTTCAGCTTCCCTTCTTATTCTGTGTCCAAATCCTACGCCATGGCCATCCAAATTTAAGTATTTATAAAATAAAAAGATAAGACTGAAACTGTACACAAAACAAAAACCAAATGTTATTAGGTAGTAGTTAGTAGTATATAACCATGTGTAATCTTGTAATTTCTTGTTTTATAATAGTGTATTCTCGTTCAGCAAACTTATTGTAAACATAATACTCAATTTGTAAGAAGGGAGCGATATTGTTTTCAATTATTATTATTTTCCAATTAATAGTGTTAAATCTAATACTTTGCCTGTTTATAACTTATATGTAATATGAGACTATAGCTTCTAATGGATAGTTTTCAAATTAGTTGCCACATATATACAAAACATTTAGTACAGCTGGCGCGATTCGCGATACCACACTCGTTGTGTCTGTCGCGGTCGTGTGGAAGAATTATGCATGCCTTGCACAAGTTCAAGGACACACCGGCCAACCTTAATTCAGCATAGTACAGCTGATGCTTGTATACAGACTGTCAACATCAAGTAGGCAGTTCCTCCACCTTAGTAATCCGTCTTTCTCTAGTTAGTCCGTCTAAGTAATTCCGATCCACATGGATGAGTTTAACCAACTTCTCCATATTCCCTTTGCCAGAAAAAATTCCAGATTTGAGTCCGACTTTCACATCAATCACGGACCGGCCTAAAGATCCAGGGACTGATCTTCTTCGAAAATTGGGGGGTAATGTTGCAATATTGCCTGGCAAGCCGGACATCAAGACGTCCGAGCAGCAATCAGGTCAGCGTTGGGAAACCACGGAAGACAGCAACTCACCTCACCCCCCTCGTAATTGCACAATATCGAGGACTAGTACGTCGATATATGGCGCTGTTACCAAGCAAACGAGGTCTGTCTGTCGTCTGTCGTCGAGCGGTCGTCCACCAGCACTCATCAGATCAACAGCAGTGAGGTTCTCCGCCGGGGACTCGGGGTCGAGCCCCGGCGGGTGCGTGCTCGTTCGTCGATGCCGTCTCCTCATCAATCCAGATTCGGTAAGATCGTCAGATCTAGTTATGTGGCAGCAACTCTCAACTTAATATAATCACTTAATAATCAGTAATATTGCGCTCCCCTCCTAATAAATAGATCACATTGTAACCTATTTTGTATTCAGAGTACCTGCCATTGTAGTATAGTAAATGCCCGTTTAACCATAACTGTCTCTTAGTCTTTTAACCCTAAATAACATCTAAATAGAGCCACAATGTAGCTGCCATCTGAGTGAAACCCCCCAAACTAATAATAACTTATGAACCCCCAATATAATAACGACTTATACAAAATAAATCATTTTGTAACAATATGACGTCGGCATCAGGGAGTAAAACGAGCGAAAGAAAGCGCGGCAATGGGAATACACTTCCCTGTGACGAAGATTTTCTGCCGCCGCCGGTTCGTCATCATTGGCAAATGCCTCAGTACAGGGGAGGTACAAATCCCTGTGGGGATTCTTGTCCTCCCATTGGGTGTTCATATTGTCGCGGCTGGCGACTGGGGCATTCCGACGTAGCTCAGAAACAACCTGTAACTGTGCAGATTGGCCCGTTAGTGCAGAAATAAACAAACTAACTTACCTTTAACATGGGAATGTACTAAACAAACGAACACTCACTGGCAGCAAGAGTCCAAAACAAGAAACTGAATCTGCGTCTAACCAGCCGGTCCAAATAAACAAACACCTAGTGAAATCGAATTCCAACACGTATCTGACTGCCTAGCCCCGTTACAGTTTTCTGACCCAGCCAGACTAAAAGCTGGATTAGAAGGTGACTCCTCTTAAATGAAATAAACCAAACTTCTCAAATAAATACCCTATTTTAATAACATCTCTTTTTCATAAGAAAGGATAAATTACTTTGATGATTTTTTTTGATAGATTGATTAGTTCTTAATGAAGAATTCCTTTACTTTAACAATAACAATAAAAAGCTACACAATTCCCCCTCACTAATATCTGTTCGTTTACCTTGTCAAATCAAGGTTACACTTAGATCAAGCTCAAGTATTGGACACATCCAATAAATGAAATTAATACCCTGTACGACCTCGTATGGCGTAGCACTAAAAATAATTATAAGTAAAGTTGAATGTTAAATTAAAAATTAATAACTACGGCTCTACAAGTGGAGAAGGCGTGAGCTTAACATTAAAAAAAAAAAAAACGAAAAAAGAAAACAACCTTTAGTTACTAACATTGTGAAGGTGGGCGCTCGGCACGGACCGGCTTCGCATAACCGTTACCCATAGCGTGTCCCTCTATGATGCCGCTCGCACAACACTCACACAAAAAACCACACCTATCCAAGTCCGCCGCCTACTTTAGGGCAACGCCACCCGGACTATTCTCATGATGAGGTGCGCAAGAAATGCTCCCCTCCACCAAAGGAATTACCCCCGTCTAAGTGTCTACAATGCTCAACTCGACCGGAGCATGCGCACACACCGCCTGACTCCGGCGCCATCTTCCTCTCACAGTACGAGCGTCTCGAGACAGACACTGGACGCGAAGACTGCGCATGCGCGTCCGATTTAGACACTTGGAAACGGACTGTGCCCGGGCTCGCCTTGCTCAACCCTGGAATAGCGGAATTGAATGAACTGCATGTTCGCAGTTCGCGCAACTTTATTTTTCCCGCCATCCATTTTTTAATTTTTCGTTAAGTAACCAGTAAAAATCTGAACACCCTCTAGTTCATTTATTTTTGTGATATTTTATACAACTCCGTCGGTATAATTAAATTAAATGTTTTGACTTTACTAATGCCGTATTACAGGATGTTAATTATTTTCTTTTGATGTCAATTTTTTTTGTTAAATATGTTTTCAAGCCACGTGTAATAAAACTATGAACATAATAAATATTTATACCAATATATAAGAAAAGTGCAGAATGTAAAGTTAGGTGTGTTATATATATATATATATATATATATATATATATATATATATATATATATATATGGCTCTATTCAGTGTTCAGTGTGTGATGTGATAGTAGCACATGACACCGATTGTGTCAAAAGGTTTTGTATTTAACTCGTCTGAAGGTAGTTACAGTGAACGTTTATATGCTTATTGCACTTTAAAGTTGTGTAACTAGCCTACATCTTACGATAACGTCCAATTTACCAGACTCACATTCTGTATAACCCTCCTGTAAGGGGGGGCGGGGCTGATCCCTGGCTTCATCCTGATTTCTGTTTCCCATAGTTTCTCGAAGGCAAATGTTAGCATGGTTCCTTAACAAAGGTCTCCTAGTTTTTGTCGTGATAACTTGTGCGTTACCATCTCTAATGATTTTTTTATCGACAAGATGTATATCCCACTTACCTTGCCATTTACCAGACAAATTTCATTGGGGAATATGTACTTAAGTATTAATAGGGAAAGGAATAATTTGCGAGTTCAATGAACTGCATGTTAGAATCCACTGTCCTATGCATACTCAAGCAGCGTATATTTATTGATTGCTGTTACAGAGGAGCAGGTAATGGACCAATGGTCGGGGCTTGAGTATACACATGATAGTGGATTCTAGCATGCAGTTCATTGAACTCACGAAATATTCCTTTCCCTACTTATAAATTGGGTTTACATGCCCATTCCATGTTAGACAATATACGTGCATGTTTCTTCTCTCTATCTCAAAGTTTCATCTAAGATATTGGTCAGCCAGTATGCAATGAAAAATTGTCATAGTTCTGGAGTAATATTGGCAACTGCATTACCCATCATTTATTTTGTGTACTTTAATTGCCTGTGTTAGTTAGATTTATGTGGCAGGTATGTCTAATGGCTGGATAACATGCAGTGGATGGGAATTTGAGGTGGGTAAATGCCTCCAATCCCGAGTGTTTTTTGGATTGAAACCCTATGGCTTATCGGGCAACAAATGAATGCAAAATGTGAGGTAATAGCAGGACTCTGAAAAAAATCATTGGCACAGGCCAAATGTTATATTATGTAACCATCCTGATGTGACTTATTGCAAATTGAACCCAGCTGGCTATGGTGGTCAATCAACCTACTGATTTCTGTAAATAGCAATTAAGTTATGAAGTACTTGTGTATCACACTGCTTTTCTTTTAGTTACTTTAATAGTAGAGGATATCAATAAATGTTTTGAAATGTTTTTTGGAATAGTTTACTTCTGGTCTTAATATGTAGTTTTACATTTTAAGAAAGTTTTGCTATTTAAAGCGTAAGTTGTTATATAATTTTTAAAACATCTCAGAAGAGTTCTTTCTGCCTAGTTGTATAGAAAATATACTTGTAGTAGGTACTGTATACTACATGCAGACAAACTAGGCAAGAAGGGAAACACCATATACTTGAGAAGTGTGCACTTTATTATATAGCATATGGCACTTTACACACTTCAATATTTTACAACTTAGTGCGTCCAGTACGGCGGGTCGTGACTGACCGACTCCTGTGTCCCTTCTCCCCGGCACTCTGGGAGGTCTGGAGTGTTCCCAGGTCCGGTGTGGCAGGCGATTTGTACCCAGGCGTTTTGTACCCCCTAGCGCGGCAAATCTCAAAGAGGAGTGGGGGCGCTAATAACCGTAACCACAAGGGTTGGCCACTGCACAATAAGACGACCCTTCGCCCGGGGACTCCAGACCCTCGCCTTTGTAAAATAAAGAATGGGTATCTTAACAGAATAACTGAGTAAGAGCCAGCATCTTTGCCCGCAAACTAACTACATATATAAAAAAATTGTCGGAAGCTAACTTGTAGACAATTTCATTCTGAACATTTCTATAAATATTACCGTAACAAATCGTCCGCCTATGGATTATATTGTAAACAAGTTTTTTGTTGACGAAAATAGTAATGTTTCTGAGTTTTGCCTACGAATTGTAAATTAAATTACTATAGTTACATTACATTTTCGCTATAATGATATAAACTGATTCTATTTTACTTTATGAACGCATCTTCAGCAGCTTACTCGATTCTCTGGCTGCTGAGTGTACTGCACCAGTTTTCGCAATTGAAATCGTACCTGGATGTTACACTTTTTTCTTTAATATTTATCTTTTAAACATTCATACTATTTCTTTCTGATACTGGTAATTCTCTTTTACTGCGATAAGTCGATAAAGCATGTAGGTTACGTGTTCACCCGAAGCTAACCGAAGCTATGTATTTAAGCCATTCTTATGAAGATACACATTTATTTCAAACACAAATTTAAATGTTTTGCGGTAGGAGTAGGGCGTTCATAAAATTATCATTGAAACTTCATATGCAAATTATTCAGAAAATACGAAAACTTTAAGGACATTAGCTGGCCAGTTTCCTCTTAACTACTGTTTTCCTCCTAAAAGACGTAAATGTTAATTTATACAATTACAGTAGCAGTGAAATTACTATACACTAATACTTAACTGTTACTGGTTATGATTGCGTTGAAACACTGAAGTAACGCAAAAAATACTTCACTATTAGGAGAAATGACTACGAATTATTTTTTCTTAAACGTAAATTTATATTATCAAAGCTGTAAAATTTACTCTTGTTAACTGCTAAGATATAACAGACATGAATACGTTTTAACAATGACAATCCGCAAAAAAAAAAAAACCAGTCAATGAAGAAACGACACTACACTGACGTGTATTTTACACACACTCAAAAATGTTTATTTTAACACGTTTGTTTAGTATGCACTAGAATTTATATTTCACCAGCTGGAACGTGTAGCCCAAATTACATTTCCAGAATCATCTTTGTACAATATCACACAATGTCGTTGTTTTTAAAAATAATTACACATACAAAAATGTAAAATTACGAATTAACTGTATGTGTAACATCACCCTTTTTACAGTGAAATGAATTGAATATCTCTTCTTCTTTGTATGTTTGAATTATTAACAATGGTTAAGTGACATTGGAATGGAGCGGATACTGAATATGACTGCTGTGGAATCCCTGCGTAGAATGCAAGCATGTTAGTTTATTATTTTTAAAATTAGCCTTGTACCTTTATACGTCGTGCAGCATGTACATTGTCAGATTCAGGCGTTACCTCGACGCCATCGAGGTTCCACGTAACTTCTGACCACCTGAAGGTGGCTAGACTTTCAACTAACCGCACCATTCAACGATACTTGCAGTAAACATAGAGGGGCGGAAGCAGCAATTTCCAAGGCTCTGAAGTGAAGCCTATTTGGAATTGGTCCGCCATTTTATCTATAGCCAAAACATTATCAGCTGATGCAAGTGGTAATGTAATTTTTTACGAGAATTGTGAGAAACAGTTTGGGATGTTGATAGTTATTGTATTTGTTTGTCAAGTTAACATCGAATCCGTTACAAATATGCCTGATCAGTGTGTCACTGTAGAACACTCGTACCCTCGCCGACATGAAATATGAATAAATTGCTGGAGTCCACATCATGTCGTGATGCCTATCCACTTACCTTCTTTGTCTATGTGCCCATCTCAATGTATGGCTGCACACACAAACTATAACAATTAAATAAAATAATTTATCATATTGCAACTACTATAGGCCTTATTATGCAGTTTTGATTAATTGTGTTATTATGTTGTGGGTAGCTGCAATGAGATAGAATAAGAGGTACTGAACTTTTTAGTTTACAACCAATAAAAATCCAATGTTAACAAAAACATAACATTTACTAAATCGTGTAGAATTTCATTACTGGGAGGTGAAGGGAAAGGCATACTGTGTAATGGTATGATATGGCCAAGGCTGGAATATGCTGCCATGGAGAAGGATGCATATATGGATGTTGAGGTGCGGGAACTGAAAAAGGTGCAAAGAAGGGTAACCGGATGGGTGAAAGGTAGGTGAAGAAGGCAGGGATATACTGGAGAGAATGAAGGAATCTATAGGCCATGTATAATGATAAAGGAAATAGGATTGAATACCTGAAGGACAGAAGAAGAGTTAAAAGCCTGGTCAGGATGCACAGACTTGTGAACAGAGAGAGAGGTTGGGAAGGGTTAAATTGCCACCTTACTAAGGGAGGGTATGGGGTAATATAAACACCAGTGAGAATGTTCAAGTGGAGTGGAGGAGAACGAACTGGGTAGGCAGTCTATACTTGTGTGGTTGGCGAGAAAGATGAATTTTTGCAGAATGATTTGGTAGCTGTTAGGGGGTTGGAAGATTCAGGAGGGGTTTGGGAATGTTAAACTAGAATGGCAGGTAAGGAGTGATCTCGCTACATGGTGACAGACCAATTGAAATTATTTATCTGTTTATATAAGTTTAAGGATCTTAAATTGAGTTAGGGTGGGTGGCAGGGTTGTTGGCTGTTGATATAGTTGATATTAAGATTTGCTGTTCTAAAATTATCGGTACATAAACGTAAGTATCCCTAACCGACACCCTGCCACGCCCCTTTGTTTTGACGATGGAAAACATGGCGGACATGAGTTCAACTGGCCTTTATCCCGAAAGCGCTTCCGCCCCTCTATGTTTACTATGTAGCTCGTCGGCACCATAGTCTGGCGTCTACATTCCTCATAGTTCAGTGCTCTTAAAAATGATATTTAAATGTGAATACTACTAAGCAAAATTGAACTGCGGTGTTATAAATGTAAGCGAAATATCCTATGCACACCTCTAACAATTAGGCATCGGAAAACTTGTTTTATATACTTGCTTAATACAGTGTAAATTTAAGGTTAATGGTAATATTTCATAAATTACGCTAAAATAAATATAAAAATAAATTTGTAAAACAAAAGTGTATGTAACATTCAATAACTTGTCGTCGAATGCTATTCTTACGTTTTTAACTGTTTAACCTAAAACAATTTGGCTTAAAAATTATGTGTTCGCACTGTCCATTCACTTTTTAATATGTCCTGAAGTAATTTTCGTTAATTTGATGTAGGTTTGTATATGTTTGGTCTTATTATGTAGGTGACAACAGCAGAAACGTTTAAATTAAGTTGTTACAGCTGTATTGCTATAGCAAGTGTCCAAGAAACTAAAATTTAAACAGCGTCACGTAATGAAGTGCACGAGTTCATTTTACTTTGTCTCCTTATCTAGCATAGAGTTAAGTTAATAAATGTGCAGCAGTTTGCTGACGTGATAGTTACAATTCTGTGAAAAATTTAGTCAGCCTGGAAATATAAATCTCAGAAATAAGGCCGATAGGCCTATATAAAGCACTATTTATGGTGATCTACCTGAAATGTAATGTGTGTTCTTCACTTTTGCACAATGTGATACAGTTTCCATACACCAGACCACAGAAAAACAAGTATACATGCAAGTTTAGTTATGGTAAAGAGTATATGTTAGTTCAGGAAAGCTACAACGTGTGCGGGAAGGAAAAAACTTTGCAATACGAGCTTACGTATCACTTCTAAACACTGGCGTGGCATATTTCCTAACAACATTTCTTACAATGCATATCCTGCCAAGCCAGCATTTCGTATCACAGTAGCTAGTTTATAAGTGTTGCCTTTTTTCACTAGCCGCATTCGCAGTCATTGCAGTCTATGCTGCTAATACTACATTATGTCAACATTATTGTATTTTGTACACACCGTTAATTGTTCTTAGTAATAACAACGATATGCCAAAGAAAGATTCGTTTTATCAGCATAGTGTATTTTATGTGGCAGTATCATCCGTTATTTTTCACAATATTTACATTGACCATAATAGCTGTATGAACACTAAAATACACATTAATAACAACAATACTTAAAGTTAATAGCAATGCATGATACTGATAGCAATCCACTAATCAGTAACAACACACAAGTGTTTATAGAATACGGCACATAATGTTAATAGAAATATAGAACACTAATAGCACTATTAATGGTAGTACAGTACAGATCATCAGTAGCATTATGTAACATTAAAAATAATTCACGGATGAAAAGCAACATATAAAATGAATAGCAACACAGAACACTAATATAATCAAACAGCATTGAAAGCAGTACACAACACCAAAAACATTACACAGCATTAATAGCAGTACAAGACATTAACAGCAATACAGGACACATAAGAGCAATACAAAACACTTCCAGCAAAACCCAACATCATCCACAATGCAGAATCACCGAAAGCAATTTACAAGAGAATAGTTAATATAATCTATGAATAGGAATACAGAACACAGGTATCAATATTCAACATTACTGAAAAAAACAAAACATTAAAATTTATTCACAGCATCAGTGGTAATGCAAAACATGCAAGGGGAATATAGGATCTCAAACAGTATTTTTTTAAATAAACATATGTTTAAATTTATTTCAGAAAATATGTGTATGTGAAGGCATATATTAATATTGAATTGATTTAAGAAACATTAACTATTTTACGGATTCCACTGTTACTCGATCTGTAGTCATTATAAACGACGGAATAAAATAATGAGAGAGGTCGTACTAGTTCGTTTGGGTTAGATTCGTTATGCAAGTACATGTCATGGCGTTGGAATAGGTATATTATAATGTGTGCTACGTAATAATTAAAATCTAGGTGGCTATATACGAGAACTGAATTAGAGTCAACTTGCTCATTCACTTCGGTGCGAGGTGTTTTAAAGTTATTTGTTGTGTTCTTGAAGTTACTGTTTATGTACCTTCGCAGTGATGTTGGTAAGGAGTGTATATCGTACTTTCAGTACTATGCACTTGTTAATAGAAATATTGTAACGTTATTAAAAAAAATCATATTTGTGTCGGTCTGGAACACCAACCTGCATTCCACTGGCACCCTGCACATTTTCTGCAATTTTCGTGTTCCTCTATTGTAAAATATATAATAATAGCTTTATTAAATATATATTTGGCATGCCATGTCAAGTACAAGTATTATGTCTATAAATGAGATAATCTATAGTCTACATTTTAGATCATCGACCGTACGATTTTCACATGCTCATGTAGTTGTAACTGATATGTATTATTATTCAAATACCAAAATATAAGTTTGTCAATAGGGTTGAGTTTGTGTAGTTTAGCTGCCCTTGTCCTAAGCTGATGTACTTCTTAATACAGTTATAATTATAGGCAGTAAATTTAAAATTTTTCCCTGGTATTGATGTTAACATTAACATATTGGTAGTTGATTAATATAATATCTGACGAATTACTGCGTTTGCAGTCACGCTTGCAGTTTACCGTACGTGAACCTCCAGCTACATTAACGGCGAAATACAGTAATAATAGCAACACACAATACTAATAACATTACACGAAATTTTTGCTTTGCTTTGCGATAATTTCAATAATCTGAACACTTTTGGAATGAACGTTTCAGACACCGTCTCTTATTTCCAACTTACCGGCAAAAATTATTTCATCGTTTTATCGAGCCGAGTAGTTTGAGTAGGCCTAACTAATAATGTGCTGTAGCATCTTCTTGGAATCATTTTAATTTTATTTTGTCACGGTCTTCTATAATGTGTGTATAAAATAGTAAAAAAAAATGTATATCTTATGCTGGACCTAGAAACGTGAAATTTTTGTGTGGGTTCCCTTCAGGTCGTAGGCGAGAATTAAAAAGAGATTTTTCTAAATTCGACCGCTTACATACGTCGATATAGCTGAAACCTAAATGGCATATGGTCGTGACTCTTTCTTCAATGGGTTAGTCATAAAAATGCATATTATCCAATTTAAGAATTTTCCGAAATTTGACTTTAAATGGGTGAAAAGACCTGAAATGTGTTTTCGATTAAGTATCGACATCTCTCGAACCCTTCGGGATACAGAGTTGCTTTTCACTTTAAAATGACACTCATGTGAACACCCAACAAGTAGTTTTAGGATGTTTCAAAATTTTACTCCCAAGAACAGAAAAAAAGGAGGGAATGTGTTTTTTAATTAATCTGTACAACTCGAACCCAATGGACTATCGTCGTGATTTTTACTTAAATTAGATACGTTTACAAAAACCTAAATTAAACTTCAAGATGCTTAAAAATTCTTTAATTAACCTGGTGAAAATACGTTAAATGTGTTTTGGATTATTCTTCCACGGCTATCGAACCAGTCGAGATATCAAAGTGCTGTTTGCATAAAAATGGTGTTTACGTAAAGATCCAAAACAAAATTTCACGATGTTTTGTAACTTGACTCCAAAGATGTAAAAAAACGGTAAAATTTGTATTCCATTCATTATCGATATATATCGATCGCACTGAAATTTCATACAACGACACGGTTTTTGCTAAAGATTGATTCTTTTGTAAATTCCTAAAAAAATTAGTTTGTTTTTAATTTATAGAAATTTGACACCTAAGTGGGTGAACGTGGCGAGGGGTGATTTCAATTAAGTGTCTATACATCTCGTACTCAACGGACTATCGTCACTGTTTCCACTGAAACGTGACGCCCATACAATAGCCTTGTCTATAAAGTTTTTTTTTAAATCTGAATCCTAATGGGATATAACATGGAATGTATTTTAGATAAATCCATGAGTACAAACGAATTCGTAGAGATACGGACTTGCTTTTTTTTTTATTACGATAAATACGTAGATGGTCGTAAACAGATTACAAAACCTTTCTATATCCGAACTCTTAGGATTGTGAAGGATTGGAAAATGTTTTTAAATGAATTGCTGATTACGCTTTGACTCAAGTATACGATATTATTCTCAATAGGTTACTTTTACAAAATTTTAACATTTATGATGGTATGATTTAGCAAAATTTAATCACTAAAGGGGTGAAAAGACATAAAGTTCAGGTGCCCCATGATATATACTTTGTGAGATATTGAGATTATTTTGCTTTAGAATATGTTTACTTAAATAAGTAAAATAATTACGTCAGTTTTTATACTTAGAAAATAACTGTCAAATATCATAAGGGAAACATAGTCTTATTAAACATTTCAAAGCAGACGATCCGCATAAGCAGGAACGGCCATAGAGATGTAATTTATTGGTAAGTTAACATTATGGTTGCACAATCTCTATGTGCCCAATGACTGAGTATTTTATTAATTTTCAATGCACTATGGGCGGTACGTATTGAGGACCCTGTCATCAATGGTCGTGCTCGAGATAAATGAGTCATCATACCACATGTGGTACTTACACCAACCGATAACTCTCTCATATTCATGGTCTATTTTGATATGTCTCTAAATAAGGCTTCGGGCAGTTGTTTGGCAGGGAAGTCATTTAGCATACTCCAGAGCACGGCCGTAGAAGAACAGGTCAGAACACTCGCCTGGAAACTTAACCCCCTTGTTGTTTGGCTGCAATTCACCAAGTTACCGAGAATGTTATACATTTTTGGCGCTGTAATCCGGGTGGTCGAGATCAAACTCCGCCCACTTCCCACCCATTACGATAAACAGTTTTTTAAAACGTATTTTTTTTTTATCAATTTATGAAATGCTTCCTTCGCTCACTATTTTAAATCATGGCTCCAGAAATCTTCATTTTCTTTATAATGTTAACAATGGAAAAAAGTGGGCCGATTTTGAGTCCGACCGCCCGGATTACAGTGCCAAAAAATACAATATTCTCGGTAACTTGACGAACTACAGCCAAACAACAAGGGGGTCAAGCAAAATTCATTGGTAGATAGGCGAGTGTTCAGACCTGTTCTTCTACGACCGTGCTCCAGAGTATGCTCAACATGCAGCGTGGTTATCCTAGCTAGTCTAGCTACTAATCTGCCGTACAAAGAGGCGCTGCAATTAAAGTAAATATTTGCTGTTACGAGTAATACCCACGAGTAATGCCGCAGGCATATTTCCAGCTTATATAATAAAAAGGTTTGTTTGTTCGTCTTCTATTGTGGTTCAATACCAGTCATCGGATTGCAATGAATTTTTGGTAATTTTTGCGCGCACCTACAAAGATTTTTCCAAATAAACAATTGACACGGGAAGGCAAAACGAGGTAGGTGGCCAAAACAGGATAACCAAAAAATAAAGAACAAATGTACTTCGGTGAGGTGTGCGTTTGTCCACGAAGGTATCCACCAAAACAAACTATACATTGGGGGAGGTGGGAGGCAAAACGTGGTAAAACATTTTGTGAAACCATTTTGCTTTTCAAACTTTTTCTAAAACGGACAGTAATGACCCTCAACATTATTTTGCCCCACGTAGCACTTTTGTAACGTTTTGTTTCAGAAATATTATAACATTGAACTGAAAGCACCGCAAATGATGTTGCGGGTACCAGTAAACGTACATAACTTGAGCACCAAACTCAAAAGGAATGAAACTGCAGTGAGAAAGGAGATCCCCGAAAAAGTCCGTCGACAAATGAGAACGTTGCTTCATGATTTTCACATACAAACATTTAGGGGAGGGCACCGCCTGGTATCTAACCCGGATTGTGCTTCAGAAGATTGCTTTATAAAGTAGGTTGCCCTAAGTTCGCCACTGTGCCTAAGTTGGCCACCCGCCATTTTAAGAAAAATTACTGCAATAAATCAAATATGGCGGTTGCACATCCATTCTAAACCTTTAATAGTTTTCTCTATACATTATCTATGACGATTATATTGTCAGAGTTGCGATAGTCGCCATATTGTCGAAAACACAGTGTATGGTATAAAATTTACTCTGTAAGTATCCATTACTGACAAAGTGATCGCTAAAGATTTTATGGATTGATAGTAGCCATTTTAAAGTTTGATTTATGTTCTATTAGAATATATAATGAGTTGTAGTGATATATTGAATGGTTTGTACTGTTTCGTGATTTCGGTTGATGAAGTGTGTGTTCCAAAGTTCGCCACCACCTCATATAATGTGGCGAACTTAGGAACAGATTTAACAGAGGTTCTGTCAGTCATACCAACCATCGAATTGTGTTATCAGACCAGGAAATTAATTCGGACGTATTTTATAACTGTTTCTATAATATTATCTAAATTAATTAAGTTAGGCCTAAATAGGATTAAGTTATAACTTATTTTGAAGGGACATTGTCAAGTCAACATTAGTTAAAAAATGTTTGTTTCGTAAAATATCTTGTAATTTTATTCTCATAATAGAAATCTAATCCAGGACTGTAATACTTCTATTTTTTCAGACCATGGATGAACGTACCTCACATGGAAAATATTGCAAATGGTCCAAGGAAAATTTGGACAAAGCTTTGTCTATGATAAGAAGCAAACAAATAAGTATTCTTGGAGCAAGTAAGCGATTTGGTATACAACGCCGAACATTAGGAGGTTATGTTACGTCGCAAAAATGGACAAAGAAGAGAAATGGACGCCCTCCAGTGTTAACAGGTGAGCAAGAGGCTGGGCTGGTTACTAGAGTGATGCGGTTAGCAGATGTGGGCTTTCCTTTGACTGCTAAAGTTTTAAGGAAGTGTGTGTTCATCTTATGCCAAAAAAATGGACTAAAACATCAATTTAGTGACATTAAAGGACATGCTGGCAGAAAATGGCTTAAAGGATTCCTTCATAGACATCCTGAAATTGCCAGAAGGAAAGCCCAACATCTTAATGAGGCTCGGGCACAAAAGTTGAACAAGTTCATTGTAAATGATTACTTCCAAACACTGAAAGATTTAATGACCAAAC
>PNEQ01096880.1:6264-20473 GCA_003012365.1 Medauroidea extradentata | reverse complement strand
ATGGTGAGCATACACACCTCCGTGCATGGTGAGCATACACACCTCCTTGCATGGTGAGCATACACACCTCCGTGCATGGTGAGCATACACACCTCCTTGCATGGTGAGCATACACACCTCCTTGCATGGTGAGAATACACACCTCATTTGCTTGGTAAGCATACACACCTCCTTGCATGGTAAGCATACACACCTGCTTGCATGGTGAGCATACACACCTCATTTGCTTGGTGAGCATACACACCTCATTTGCTTGGTGAGCATACACACCTCCGTGCATGGTGAGCATACACACCTTGCATGGTAAGCATACACACCTCCTTGCATGGTGAGCATACACACCTCCGTGCATGGTGAGCATACACACCTCCTTGCATGGTGAGCATACACACCTCCTTGCATGGTGAGCATACACACCTGCTTGCATGGTGAGCATACACATAAGTCTTGTTGCAGTAGTTTCACGAGTGTCTAGAATACGCCAGTTCTCTTGAAGTTTCACCGAAGTCTGCACTGATGATGCTAATTCACTTTTCACAGCGATGTTTGATAAATGTCCCACATAACGGATGTATTTTCTCAAATAATGATTGACAATTAGTAAAATGAGACATACAGCAAGAGAGCAACCACTCCTGATTCATACATCAGCTGCATTCTTACTGGTTTTTTCTACGTATGATAATCGACAATACTTTTAATGCACAACTTCACTTTAAAAAATTACGGCATGGAAGTGCAGAATGAGCTATTTCACGAACTTTTTTATCTTTACGTGCGTGACTTTAGGACAATTTCTCGCGCGCACACCTTCACGTTGGCCTGTTACATCCGGCCACATTTGCTCACCAGCACCGTGTCAAGGAAGTAAACTCAGCACCTCTGACTTTGGGACATTAAAAAGTAATTTTCTTCGTACATATAACAGCTCCGAATGAAGAATTTAACTTTCGGTTTATTTCAAATAATAAATTTCCTCATTAAATTTTAATTAATATATACTCTCATTTGACAAACATGGAAAACAAAAATTGTGTTTAAGTGTCCCATGTCACCTCGCGTGTCCAAAGTAACAACTACATATGGTATTAAAAAAAATGGTTCAATTTTTTTAAATAACAAATGTTCTTAAAATATTATTGCTTATACTGACTGAATTCACATGGCTAAGAGTACTATTTGTAACTTTTATGTAAAATTTATTATTTCGAAATATATAATTTTATGCACAATATTGAAAAGGAAAATCTATAAACTAAACAATTGAAACGTAAGAAAAATATTCATTTTATTTAAAGATAAGATAATTTTTATGAATTCAACTCAGCGCTCACCTAAATAAGCTGCACAATGAAAATTTCATCTGCCTGCTTTGAGAATATAGGCAGAAATGAGAGTTTTAGACATCAAGCAAGGTAACCTGCGAGGAATTTCTGAGAAAGTAAAGAGACTTTTGCTTCTCCAAGTTTTCGAAACTGTTTAAAGTTTTATGTAATTTTTTGTAAGTATTCTCGTTTTTTGGTAATATTCGGATTTTATTCCCCGTTAGTAACCATTTTTTGACCCATTTGAGTAATTATACGCAACTTTTTAGCCATTTTTTTTTATAATTTCAAATTGTTTTGATTACTTATATTGATGACGTCATCGAATACGGAGGCCGACCCTTGCTAACACGTAGCCTGCACTAACTTACATAACTACTTACAGATTATATTGCCGCATTAGTGTGTGACTCGACACCGATTGTGTTCGTGTGGGCATTAAGAGCTCTTCCGCCCTGATTACAACCAATACATAACATCTGTCTTATTATTTGCAATGTTGAATTGTTTTTTTTGCATTATTGCTAGATATTTTAGGATATAAGACACTTTCTCGTAGGGACCCGCTTTCATATGTACCATCCCCTGCATGCTCTTCGAACTTAACTGGCCGGCGGTGACATTTTTTAAAGAATGCGTTTGTGCCATTACTCACTTATAATTGTCATGTCTTACGTTCATGTGGGTTTATATTCATTTCTCTAGTTTCTCTAGTCCACCGAATAATAATTACTTAGTACAAGAAATATACTGCATTTGTGTTAAAATCTTGAACGTATGATTGTGGGCCGCTGTTAGTGCAGTGGCTAAGGTGCTCGTCTTCCACCAAGGCGATCCGGGATCGAATCCCGGTGGGGTTGGTCCCTGAATTTAGCATGTGGTAATCGTGCTGGATAATGCCGCTGGTCGGCGGGTTT
Source organism: Medauroidea extradentata (assembly GCA_003012365.1). NCBI lineage: Eukaryota > Metazoa > Arthropoda > Insecta > Phasmatodea > Phasmatidae > Medauroidea > Medauroidea extradentata. The sequence goes on along the minus strand of PNEQ01096880.1, from coordinate 18,231 downwards.
TCTCGGGGATCTGCGTTTCCCCCGCATCTTCATTCTTGCCCTACTCCATACTCACATAATGTCACCCTCACTAGCGCTTAAGACCTAGATGTTAAGCGCTGACCAAAAATTTCTTCACTTCACTTGAATGTACAATTAATTTGCCAACATTTATATTTTAAGGGCAACGTCTAATTTATATATTTAATAGAACTTAAGTATAACCGAAGAATATTTACACTATGGCTCTAACACCACATAAACCTTTGCACGGTAACCTGGAGAAATAAATGTATGTTAGTTACGAAAGGTAGGATAGGTAAATATGTAATAAATTTCTTAATACTGACAGTGTGGTAAGTGTAAATAATGTAGTGTGGATGATATCTCGTTACGACACGATGAAGGAACTTTAAGTGCCTTCAAGTAACGTTTCAATGTAGGCTAAAGTGGAAATCACAGGGTTAAGAAAAGTAATAATTAGTCAGGAGAAATAAATACTTAAATGTATGCTACAAATTCAACAACATTCTATGTCTTACAATAAAGAGCCGCCAATCAGTAGGAGGAGACACAAATGAACTGCGACTAGTTCGGAGTGATGAAAAAGAAGTTCGACTGTACCTGAGCTCGAACCAAGGCTTCGTCGATGTCACATTATGTATATATGTATACATATATATATATATATATATATATATATATATATATATATATATATATATATATATATATATATATATATATATATATATATATAGAGAGAGAGAGAGAGAGAGACAAAGGATTGGCCAGTTATTTTCCCGACTGTACCTTCGACTTGGTTCGAAGATGTGTCAATACTTCTCGCCTTGTTTCCGATGACGTCATTGTTAGTGCTTGTTATTGGTCGATGTGTAGCCTGTGGGCGTGGAGAAGTTGTTAAGATTACGTAAAAGGTGGAGATTTCATACTACCCGAGAGTTCACAGAAAGTTCGTGTTGTTGTTACGTCACGTAAAGAGGTCGTGAAGTAACTTATACTGAAAACTGAGTTGGTCTGTTTTTGGCTTCCTTCTGCCTGAGTTGTGCACTGTGGTGGAGCGTACAGCCGAGAGCGCTTAGTAACAGCGAACTCACTAGAAGAATGTTCGTTTGATTGCATCTACACTATGTGTTGCTTAAATACTGTTAAATATTTAAAAATAATATATGTACGTGTATATAGGCTCTCCATGAATTATCTTTTTAATTTTTACTTAAATAACTTTAAAACTCTACTACACAATAACAAACAGTTTTCAAAACTTGACAGTCTAACTCATAAATATGTTTACCTCATTAATACCACACACGTCAGGGTATGTAACCCTAGTGGCATGGACCTTACATTCAGTATTCAATTCCTCTCCACGCATGTCCCAGTATCTCCACTGTGGCATGTTGAAATACATCGTGTAGGTCTATGTAACCTTGATTCGGTGTACAATATGTTCTATAAAACCATTTACAAAAATTTCAAGTGATGTGATGACAGGTAACTGTAGCGACCACCGCATTTATCTCATCTAATTCACATCAACGGATCTTTTCATCCAACAATTGACAGACAATAAGCGAACCAGTGAAGATATACATTGTCTTGCTCAAAGATGATTTCAGGTTGCAGGTGGCCTAACTGCGGCGCAGCGAACTATTTTAACATGTTCGTGTAAACATCACTTTTGACTCAATAAAAAATAATGGACCTATGGTTCTATCTATTCTATATTAGTACGCACAACACTTTGGCTTTCAGACTGACTCTTTCCGTTCCACGTGTAACATGAAGAAGCTCTGATCCCATATACGAACGTTATGGCGATTCATTTGGCTTGATACATGAAAAGTTGTCTCGTAGAAACTAATATTATTTTAAAAGTGATGGTTTGAGCACAGCAACTGTTTGCGCTCAAGTTTATCGGTAGACTTTAGTACCTGAAGCAGATGCACTTAGAAGACATTAAGTTGTGATCTGTTACGCAAGACTTTGTGCACTGTTGATTGTTGTATTTCTCACTGTCAGACAGCCGTACAAACTTGTTTTGTCGGACTCCTGGCAACCGCCTGCAGTAGCCTACCTTGTCCACAGTGGCGTATGAAACAGAAGGGCGATCCACCCCTGCACTCGGATAACAGTACTAGTTTCCATGAATAACGAATACCAAGCTATAATAGTTGGTTAGGAACCGTGATTCGCTCAGTGCAATTTCTAAATGTTTCTTTACAACTGAGTGTCGGACTTCTTCTCTATGAACTATAGTACATTTCACTCTTAGCTTTTTCCTGTAACATCCACAGTTTTCCTCAAATCTGTCTCACCTGTATTACGAAAATACTTTATGGATTATATTGCCACATGTTGATAACCGTTTGTTATTATCTTGCATAGGTTTTAATTTATTAAAATCTAAACGTGTAAAAATAATTTATGGATACCTACTTGTATATATACACATAATGCACATTCCTTCCGTTCTACGTATATGTCTCAAAGATGTGATAATCATATTGTGGATTTAATCAATAAAATATTGCAACAATGACTGAAATACAGGACGCAACTGTGGTGAAAACATACTCTTCCATGATCCATTTTGTAGACACATGCGTAATCTATATCAATATATATTAATTTTAATTTCACAAGATTTAGTAACTAATAACTTATTTTAGGCAGAAAAAATAAATATATTATAGTATGGATAGTAATTCGTTACAACGGATAGAACAGCGAAAGTGAAATGTGTGTAATAGACATGATGTCGTGTTGCAGGACTAGTGAAGTATGTGTACTGAGAGACGGAGGAAGAGCGAATGAGTAGCGTACTTACTGGAGTGCACTCTAGTTGGAGGACACTCGAGGCTACAGTGGCTGGCGGCATATAACGTGATGAGCTGTTATCTGCAGTCCCTACTTGCTGCTACTAATTGCTGTGCCTCCCATCCACTAACCACTCTCTGCTCTACAAACATGCCCCTGGGCAGCCACAACCCGCCCTACTCCGCAGGCGTGCAGCACAGTCTAACTGCTCGCTCCAGTACCGTTCTCTGCACGTGCGTCCAACATTGCTGAATTGCCATGTGTTACTACACTTTAAAGCAAATAGGAATCATCTTGACGCAACACCAAACATTGTTTAATGGTTTCCCTAAATGTAGTTTTTTTTATCAATACGGAGTATGATTGGTACCTATGCTGTAAAATGTATTTTAAAATTATGATTTTAAGAATAATGGTAAAATATAACACGTAAAAATTAAAAAAAAAAATAAAATGTAAAAGCTGTATTTAATATTATTTAATGAAATATCAATTAATTTTTATAATTACAGCCCAGCGCTCACCTTGATTAGCTGCGAAGGAAACACGCGTAATCTACCCGCTTTGAGAATATGGGCAGAAATTAGCAATCTGGTCATCAAGTAAGGTGAGCTGTTAATACTTTAAGAAAAACTACAGGTTTTTGTTTTCCTGAGATTTTTATTTTACCATGGTTTTAGAATTGTTTTAAATGTTTTATTTATTTATTTACGAATTTTCCCGTTTTTGGTACTTTTCGGTTTTTCCACGTTTGTGACAATTTCCAGACCGATTGTTGCTAATTATCCCTCTTTTTAGCCATTTTTATTTTCTAAATTTTCAAAAATTTTGATTACTATTCCAAAATTATGATGACGTCATCCAATATGGTGGCCGAGCTGATCCTCAGCGTCCAACGCAGCCCTCACCCACCGTCTCTATTTTATTTATTTGCCACTATTATGCAATATATTTAGGTGAAGATGTCGGTCCGTAAACAACATTTTCTGCCGGAACGTAGCAACAAAGGGAATTTCCATGCTCGTAAACTTGTGGAAATTGAAACGAAATTACGATATACATCGATGCTCCTCAGAACATTAAACGGAACCAATTGTGTACTGATTTCCTGTACTGCGGAGGTAACGGCATTCAGCCGCACATCCGAGCAGAAACATTTATCTACGAATATTCCAGTGGCATCGTTTATTGCGCAAAATAATAAATATTTATTTCTCGTATTGTACTTTGCGTCTTGTAGACAGGAGTTCACTGGAGACAGTGACATTCATATGTACAAAATACAGGAACTAAGCTACTGTCAGCCAGGGTGTGTTACACCCCAGCATTAGCCTGGTACGTTATAGGGAAATTAAGGAAAATAATAATCATGATGATTGGAACCAACGATCAAACCCTGGTCCTCTCAAATGCAAGTCTAACTTATTGCCGTTGCGCCACCTCGCTGTGATTCCTACGTCAAGTGTAGTTCAAGGAGCTACTCAGTAATCTTACGCTTGACACCTGTGCAACTCATATCCCCGCATCTGTACAACACTACAGGCTGAGAAGTGAACGTGCATATACGGACAGCACGATGTGTTGCACTCACTGGGTGATCAGTCGTGGCCTTTCTATGACGTTCAAGACCAGTCGCCACGTGCAACACTAAACACTACAATACATTATGTTATTCTAAATCTTTGTTATGTAACGATTGAATCAACTAACTGAATATGATTATTTATCTTAGTGTGTGTCCGACTACTTAGCTCGGTGGTTAGAGCACGTGATCAGTGGGCCAAGGGTCCCGGGTTCGAATCCCTGTCCGGGAGGAAAATGTGCAGTTGGCTACCCAGGCACAGGACTGAGTGTTATGTTGTCGACATACCGCGGAAGACAATGTTGTACCACCGCAGGCTCGTCCTCACCTGTACGGGACTCAGGTCTGGGACCCTGGCCGTGAGGGAACGTGGGCTTGTATGGAAGCAGGTTTTGTCGGAATGAGGGATGTTGTCAGCAAGAAATGTTCCCAGCTAGATCTTCTAACACATTGCCTGTAACAGACCTCGCCCTGACATCTAGGCCTGCTTATAAACAACACGACCTTCCCAAGCCAGGGTCCCAGAGCTGAGTCCCACACAATAGTCGCACCTCAGGTGTTACCTTGAGGTTCAAACCAACCTCCGGCCCGAAAGTTCATCATCACCTATAAGTTTTAAAATAAACAACTTTTGTAGATTATATTTAACAACAGGCCGTCTGTTCCGTAGATCTCGCGTGTCGCTTGTAATATCCGGCTGACACAAGACCAAGTTACTATACGATCTCTGCTCTAGCATCTACCGGAACAGTTGCTGTAACATGTACGTACATGCCAGTGTGTGTTCTGGGATCAGGTTCGTGCTAAATATGTTCTCTAACGTTTCAGGTGGATTAATCTTACTGTAACCCAGCGCCTATCTTATACAGGAATATTTCCTGTAAGTTGTTCATGCACGTCACCTTAACTGAATTATTAGTCGACATCTCCAACCACTGCTCAATGTAAGTACATGTAGCACGCCACTATACTTTAACATACATTTGTAATATACTGACAACTATTGTACCTAGAACTAACTTCATATGCGTTATTATGTCGCTTACACAGTCTGATTATTATAATTTCCTTCTAAAATATCCACGCGACTTATAATATCAGTTGGAGTGAGTCACAACGATAGCTCGTTGGGTTCGAGGTATTAGGACTACTCACAAAAACGCAGAAAGTGAACCGAACATACACTTCATGTCTTTCTATCTCCATTAATGAGATTTTAAATGTTGCTTGCAATGGGGGTTTACAATTAAATTTTATTGGATTGTCGACATACGCCTTTGCTCATGTTTAGCTGATCAAACCTGTGTTGAATGACAAAGTACGGAAACTAACAAGGAAAAAAAAACGAAATAAACGCACAAAAAATATATATAAAACGCACACAAAGATATAAAAAAAGCAATCACAGAGGAATTCTGTCATTTTTTAATAAAAGTTATATTGGACATGTTGCTGTCTAATATAACTTTTATTTTAAAAATAATAATGCAGAACTCCTCTGGAATAGCTTTTCTTATATTTATGTGTGCGTTTTATATTTGTTTATTTCTTGTCCGTTTACGTACTTTGTCATTCAACACAGGTTTGATCAACTAAACATGAGCAATGGCGTATGTCCACAATCCAATAAAATTTTATATCTTCATTACGTGTAGAATTTCGTAAATTCCTTTATTTATTTAGTTTTCATTTGTATGAATGTCTCATTGAAGTGAAAATCACAACAATAGGCCGTTAGTTTTGAGCTATACCTATAATTGCTCTAAAGACAAATGTCACCCTATCACTACCTAAATGGTTGAATAGTCGAATTTAAAGAAATCCCTTAGTAACGCTCGCCTGTACTACGAGGGGAAACAACACTCAACATTTCATCTTTGTAGGTCCAGTGACTTGTGTTGTGGTTTGATATGTCTGTCAGTCTCAGTGTTCTCCAGTCTCACCGAGGTTTTGCGCTGCGTGTTTCTCGCAGCAGGTAATATTTACTTAATCTTGTACACCTTTCTGTACGCTAGAATAGTAGATCGGACATCAAGTGTTTGGTTACTTCTTTATAATGTTGTGGTTAGGAAAACCAACCTCCTAGTTATACGGTTATATACATACATATGTATGTATATATGTGTGTACATATGTATATACACACACACACACACACATATATATATATATATATATATATATATATATATATAAAACCTGAATTTGAAGCTTAGTTGAAATTTGGGAATTTTGGTGTGTTAAGATTATTTTAGTAACTTGTGAAACCACCCCCCATGTAAACCTTGAGGTTATCTTGTGCTATGGTACGACACGTAGTATAATGTTGTAGGGTAAGATCAGAGTGTAGTGGACTCAGTAGTGAGGTGTGGACTTGTAAGAGAAGCGCTACTGGACAATGTATACACAACACTGTGTGTATTATACTAACAAGTGCAGCTACACTAACCAACCAGATAGCAGCGTGCAAGAGACGAGGAACATATCCTCCAATAACAAGGCTTCACTCACAGAATACAAACTATTAGTACTGTAGCCGTGCTACGAGTGTATAGTTGGATATAACATCACTTCTCTTTTAACATAAATACACTTCACTATTGAGTGGACTGCGTAATACAGTTTTACACATTTGTACATAAGCCATTGTTGTCCCATCAAACGACTTAATTCATATATCACTAAGGTGCCAGAATTTCACGTTTAAAACAACCTTACGTGAAATTCGAATTCAGAACATCCCGGACAGTATGCCGGAGCAACAGCAAACAACAGCCGCACGTAATGTCTGAAGTATTCCTTTAAAGTCAGTTAAAAATAATAAAATATTAATTTTCTGGAATATAGAGATATTACAACAAAACACATTAATATAGTTGCCAATTGTAACACTGTTAAAATTTTTTTCCAATTATATTACTTGCTTTTCTGGCAGTCAGCCCGAGCATTTTTAAGAAAAAATTGTGAAAAATTAAAGAAATAAGTAAATGAGTAAATGTAACTTTTAAATGCGGCACAGACCGTTGTGCTAACAGAAACTATCCCTTAAATGCCCCACCTCTCAGACGCCGAAGTCATAGTTTTTAGGCAATAAAGGCGTAAATGTTAAAACAAGCATATCACGTCTGTAACATTAAATATACATTCTATGTGTCATAGTTTGGTAAAATTGCAAAATTAAGGTATTATGTCATTTCACATTTGTTTTGCTACATAATACATCGCAAGGAAAGTTTTCTTACCAGATTTATAGCCGACTAGCAGCTTCCCCGCTGCTTCTCTCGCGTGTATTACTCACAACAGATAGTATTTGCTTTACTTTAAAGATCTCTTTGTTCAGTCATCAAGTGACTGGATAACCAAGCTGCTAGTTGAGATAACTGTTGCAGGATATGAAGCTATAGCTGTCCACGCGAAATGTTATCTTAAGTTCGTCCCTGCCACTAGCAGCGACTTCGCCTGGGCCTTATTTATAGTCACAGCAAAGTTGACGTTGTGGAGTAATTACAGACTGTTAAATGCACGAGGGTAATCGAATGAAATACGCGGTTTACGTGGTATGAAGACTGATTCCCCCCCCCCTCCCAGCCAGACCATTGGTGACGGTGCTCTCAATCACATGTTTGTTTTTCAACACCTTCGCTTGAGGTTTAGTGCCATTAGGGAGTTTGGCTGGTTAAAGTTTCGCAGAAACATATTTGGTACCCTAACCTTGAGGTTAGTGAGGTGGTATATGTGAAACTTCAATGGATAGTAGACTGCATAATCCATTTCTAATATTTTTTAACGGCTTCAATAAAATTGAATTAATTTAATCTGCCTCACAGTTGTGTGCGTCAGAATTAAACGTATTGTCTTTGAATGTTTTTTCTTGCAATGGGACATAATGACTAACTGTACTATTGTGGACTTAAGCTATATATGTCGCAGTGGCGTATCTTCACAAAAGTACAGTTTGTCAGAATGAAACGCTTGCACAGTCTTAAACGAAAATCGAGCCCAGAACCTGCCGAACTGTATACCGGAGCTACAGACAATAGCACCACATACAGTTGAAATTATTAATAAAAACGTGTTTAAAAAATAAAATTTATCCTTCCAAGACGCATTAGTGTTGCACAACAACACGTCTCGATATAACTGTAGAATGATAATTCTTGCGTAATATTTTTTCCTCCCTGGTCTTACATGATTTTCAGACCGTCTGCCTTGAAAGTTAAAAAACTAAGTAATTCTTAATAATTGAGTTATCTAATAAAGAAACAAACTTACTTTTTAGGTACTTGCGTGAGCATGAGTCATACGCGAACAACTCCTAAATATATCCACAGGATATAGGCCTATATCATACCACGATAGAAAACAATTATTACGCCTTTTCACCCCTTTAGGCGCCAAATTTAGAAAATCTGTTACCTCATATCTTAGACATTTGTAAAAGTATCCAATCGAAGTGAAAATCACGAAGATAGCTCATTCAGTCGGAGAAAAAAAATCGGAAATTCAATAAAAAACACACATCGCTCCTGTACAGTACTAAGAGTTCGAATTTCGAAAAACCTTAAAACCTTTTTTTTTTTGCAGTCATGAAGAAAAATAAACTCTATATCTCGACGAGTTCAATATATAGCTAGGATATATCTAAAACTCATTCCAAGTATTTTCAGCTCCTAAGAGACTAAATTTCGACATACCCTTTGTTTCACCTCCTATTTATGGTTCTCTATTCCAGTTGGTTCTCGGGGTGAACATACGTGTGGCGTGCTCAGACTGGAGGCTAATACTGTCTCCACCAATCACCTGACTCCTATGTACTGCGACCAGGTATTTAGGATAATTATCAGGCGTCACAATATTGACTAGAAGGGGCTTTAATTTACATTATCAGAACACAGTACAGCTTTACAATGGGCTTCGTACAATCTTGGCTGAAGGCCTGAATATAGGGGAGCTTTAATTGAAGTATATCGGAACCCAGTTCCAAGCGGCTTACCACTGAGTATTGGCGCCGTCGACACTATGGCGTTATCGCGCGTGAGCACTGTCGGGACCTCCCCGGGTCACGAGCGGAGTCCCAGACGTCCGGTCCTCGGACGACGGAGTTGGTCAGCAGGGGGGCGGCGTCCTAGCCGACCTGGAGGTACCCCAGCTGACGGTCCGATGAACAACCCCCACGACGGTGGCCCTGCCCCCTTGTTATATATGTCAGCCTGCTCTCAATATTGAGGGTAACCTTCAAAGTGTTGACATTACACCCCTCCACGCTTGCTTTTCCCCTGCTTTGTGGGCGCTGCGGTGGTATCCGTAACATCTTGTATCACAGACTACTTAACTATTGTCTCTTAGACGTGAAAAACACGACAACATCCCGCTGAGTTCTAGATAGATCGACGATTAATTGAAAACACATTTCACAACTTTTCACCCCTTTTCACCTTCTTAGGTGGGGAATTTCAGGTACTTGAGTAAACATCAATCTTAAACAAAAATCACGTCGATAGCTTAAAGTTTAATGCTGTCTGTATATATCGATTGTGGATCTAAAGCAAATTGTACCCTTTTTTCACCTCTTTAGGGTTGAATTTGTAAATTATCCTTAAATTATATTTTGGGTATTTATATAAGAAATATTCTAAATAAAAGAGCAGTCTTATGTACCGACTGATTAGTTAGATGTAAAGGGGTAATCTAAAACTCATTTCGCATTTTTTCACCCATTTAATAATCGAATTTATAAACGTCTTGGAATTATGTCTTCGCCATGTACATACGTAAATAATTAAAGTCAAAAATCACGACGATAGCCAATTGTGTTCCATCTATATAGACGATTCATACAATACACATTTTCCCCGTTATTAGGGGCCGAGTTACGAAAAAAAATCTTCGGGTATTTACGTAAGCAACATTTTGAGGTGAAAATCAACTCTCTATCCCTAAGGATTCGGTAGATATTGATAAAAATCGGAAAATATTTAAGGTGTTGCACCCCCTTAATTGTGCAATTTCGTGAAATTCAGAAATTTACTAATATGTGATTTTTATAAGTGTCATATTGAAGTAAATGTCTCGATGATAGACCGTCGGATTCGTGCTCTAAAGACGATTCTATGATTTTACATTTAACCCCTTTTCACCTTCTTTGGGATCGAATTTCGGAAATAAAAATCCTTCTTAAGGCTCGCCTACGACCGAATGGTAAACCACACAAATAAAAATCACGATTTTATGTCAAGCGGCTTGGGCTGTAGTTTGATGCGTCAGTCAGTCAATCAGCCAGTAATCCAGTCAATTATTCTGTGTTCTCTTGTATACAGGATGGAAAGTGAATAGCAAAGAAGCTCGCGGGTACAGGTAGCCACACCTAAATCAAGAATAATGAGTATAGGAACCACGCCTCTATTGTCAATAGTATGGGTGTAATACCACCGTGAATGTTGTGTTAGTGAACTTGTTGGGTGACGATAATTCAACAACCACTACGAATGGAACGCTGATTTTCCGGATTCAATTCAGTTGTATGTCGACACGTGTGCAGATAATAAAGTGTAAACACCATCTCATCCTATGCGTTGGAAACACGGGGTCGTCTCTGTTATTATGCAGGTATTATTGTACATGTACGCTGGTAGCAGCCCATCTTACTGAATAAAGAACCGGAATGACATAAGCTGAACTTGTTCGAACACGCTCAGACAAACAGTTTCTGAGATGCAGGCACTTAAAGTTTTCGTCCAAAACTGCTACGATACGCATAATACTAGCAACAAACTGATCTGCGACTTCAACAGTACTGTACTTGTTTTAGAGTGAATCACCACCATCGTCTGTACACTGCACACGTCACATGGATGTTCGCAAGATTGCCTATGCTCTTAAGCTCTGTATGTCTGTATGCGTGAATATTCAGATGTGTTTTGAGCATAAACGGTATGTCCTAGACAGATGCAACAAGACCTTTTTTGTAACACAGGTCTCATTTCTCAATACACGATCTTCAAATGATCGAAAATCCTGACAGTTGTATGCAATTATAGGGTAGTCACCCATAATATTTTCATAAGGGTGGAAGGTATCACGTTGTTTTTGCTGTTGATTTGAAGGTCCTCTAACATTATTATTATTGATGATGATGTATGTGTGACTTTCTGTGTGTAGGTGACTAAGGTGAGTTGAGAAAGTATTAATTTGTAAGATAATTTCTATTTGCATGAGATACCTTTTCTTACCACAATGTAGATTCTCGTAGGTTCATCATTAAAACATAGGCACCACATCTCAATTGAATAGAGCAATTTATTGAAGAAAATGAAAATAAATAAAAAGAAAAATTCCAATATCTCTCACCCTAGGTTAAACATATAGGTTAGACACAATTTACTATAAAGTAGAAAATATCTTGAGTTTGGTTAAAGTTGACACTAGGTTCTATTAAAATTCCTCGGCTAGGGATAAAATTAAAATTTGAGTTCAAGTATGTATGTTTGCTCAGTCGGTTTACATGATATTCTGACACAGGACCTCTGGGTTTGAGCTCGTTGGCAAAAATTAGGCACACCAAACTC
>PNEQ01096879.1:0-20366 GCA_003012365.1 Medauroidea extradentata | reverse complement strand
CGAATACAACTCAATTTGCAGATGATACGAGTATCATTGTAAAAGAATATAATCTAACAAACGTAAGAAGTAAAACAATAGAAACATTGAATGTATTAAATCATTGGTTTAGGGCAAATAAACTAATTTTAAATATTACAAAAACAAAATTTATTCAATTTAGCAAACAAAGATTTGAAGCGCTAGAAATACTACCAACAGATAATACAATGGAAGAGGTGACAGCAACAAAATTTTTAGGATTATATATCGATAAACATTTAACATGGACTGAACATATTAATAATTTGAAAAAAAAACTTTCTTCAATATGTTTTTTATTAAGATCTTTAAGGGAAATAGTAAACAACAGGATATTAAAATTAGCATACTCTGTACATTTTCATTCTATAATGAGGTATGGCATTGAATTCTGGGGGAATGCATCGGAAAGTAAAAAAATCTTTATATTACAGAAGAAAGCGATTAGAATTCTGGCAGGGGTTAACAAAACTACTTCTTGTAGAGAATTATTTAAAATGCATAATGTACGTCCTTTTTATAACGAATACGTAATATGTGTACTTAATTTTGTTAAAAAAAAATGAAAATGACTATCTGAAGAATGAAGCTGTGCATAGTCATGGAACAAGAAATGCATTCAGATTAAGGATAAACCAACACTCAAGTACAATGTTTAAAAAGGGTCTGTATCACTGGTCTATGTTTCTATAATAAATTACCAAAAAGCTTAATTTTAGAAAATGACAGTAAAAAATTTAATAAACTGCTGTGTGAATTGTTCGATACACAGTGTTTTTATAATTTAACAGAAATTGATGAATATCTGTCCATGATATAATAAATATAATTGATATCTATGCTGACAAAATTCTGAACTATTGAAAGCTTCCTATGGAATTCATTATTGTCATATGTAGACTAAATATGTTTAAGCCTAGATTGTACTGTCACGATTATATTATTTTGACACTCCTGTCACAAACAATGTAAATATTGTTTAACTATGAATGTATTTCTTTGTATGTTTTTAAAAGATGTCACTGTACTGCTATATTACTTTTATCATATTAGTATAATCTTAATACTTGTAAACTTTGTTATTAATTTAATTTTTGTTAATTGAGATGTTACCTGTATGTATATTGCAATTATATGACACGTTCCATAGCCCTATGGCTCTAGCCATACCTTTGGGCTCAAAGGAACAAGAAATAAATAAATAAATAAATAAATAAATAAAAATATATACCTAGAAACCAAATTTCGTCAGCTGTAAGAAACGTATTTTACTTGGAAACTATCGTAGGATAGCCATTTAGATACACGGTAATTTAAACTTCGAGCTGTTTTGCACAATGAGCCGCCTAGATAGCGCTAGTATCGATATCACCGGCATCGTCAATGTTAAAGTGTCCAGTCCGGTATTATCCTCTACACGCGTCGCGAACTAACGTTTAATCTATGGTCATTGTGTACGAGTTCAAATTTCTTGAAAATTAGTGATACAAGTAAAGCATTTCTTAAAAAAAAAATGAACAATCCCAGTTATCAAACAATTACCAAACGCCCAAGAGATTGTTTGTCTTGTAGAGTCGTTGGTGGTTCTGGTCTAATCGGCGTGAGTTCATTTATAGGTTACCACGCATGTAAACGGCGAGGTTATGAAAAGTTGACAATGGCAACAGTTGCATCTGGTAAGTTCGGATTGTGACAAATGTCATACTTTATTTGGTATTAAAAGTGTGGGAGGAAATCATCTCACCTAGAGCCAAGTACGGGGTAGGACAAAGTTTTTTTGTTGGAGCACAAGTGGTTCGAAAAAGTTCCCTCATCAGTATTTCATTGTAGGTCCAGGATATTTAAGAAGTCTAGCTATTTAACCCCACTATGTGGTACACGTACGTCTTCAAGAAACTTCCAAAGTTCCAACAGCCGCCCATGCACTATCTACCACTCCCATTGTAAAAGATTTATTTGTAGACCATAGGTTAAATTAATTATTTGAAATATAAGTGGAACTAAAGGAATGTTATGCCAAAGAATGAATTGATAATGAACAGTCTCGTGAATCGGACAATTATAAGTATTTAGGGGTGATGTTGCAGGGAGACCTTGGGTGGACAAAACAGGTGCGGCGAGTGGTTTCTAAGGGAAGGAAGGCCTTGGGGATGATGGGAAGGGTTTTGAAGGGTGCGAGTAGGGAGGTAAAGGAGAAGGCATATAAGTCTATGATTAGGCCTATGCTGGAGTACGCAGCTGCAGTATGGGACCCATATGTGGGAGTGGAGGTGGGCGAGCTGGAGAAGGTACAACGTAGGGCGGCAAGATGGGTGATGAATAGGTGGAGAAGGCAGGGGCAGGTAGGAGAGGATGAAAAGAATTACAGACAATCCTTAATGATGAAGGATATGGGGTGGTGCCCCCTGAAGGACAGGAGGAAGGTAGAGAGACTGGTCAGGATGTATAGGATGTTGAATGATGGGGAGGGGAGGGGAGGGAGGTTGGAGCAGGCTGGGTGAGAGGTTGACCAGGGGACTGTATAGAGGGAGGAGAGACAACGGCTTGAAGCTTCTGAGGGTGTGGAGGAGGACCGAGAGGGGGAGACAGTCTATGCTTGTGAGGACTGTGAGGGATTGGAATGTTTTGGGTGAGGACGTAGTGACGAAGGGGAGTGTTGGTGGGTTCAGAATAGCATTGGAAATGCTGGGGAACTAAGAGGGAGCAGGTGACTTGCCACCGGGCAGAAGCCTATTTGCGAGTGAATTACATTATTATTATTATTATTAACAATTCCAATACATTGCTGTATGTGATAGGCCTATATTACGTATGGTAAGACAACTTTTCATTGATGGTATGGCGATAAAATACGCTCAATTTAGTGGTTGAACTGCTGAGGAATGAAGTATTATCTAGTTTCCCACAGTCAGTTGGTTTTGTAGAGGGAAGAAGTTTTTTAGAGGCAGACTTAATCATGTGACTTCATGTCTAGTTGTGAATAAAGTTGTTTTATCCAGAGAATGGATAGTGTTCCACACTTAATTGTGATTCTCCAAAACATCTGCTTTCAATGGATATTTCTTTCCGAGTCCTCTTTCAAGTGTTTTGATTATGCTGCTCACAGTAATCTGCATCTGGTGATTTGCTCAGGTACAAGGAAATTCTTCAATCTCCCATAACCTTTTCAGAATTGCGCCCAAGGAGGCATCCATACTACAAACATTGGAAGCAGTTAAGTATCCAGATTTGTAAATGACTAGTTGAGGGGGTATTGTCATCGTCATCACAAATTTGTGTGTTATATTGGATTTCACTGTAACATGTATGCAGTGGGTGGAGGGGATGGAAGACATGGGTGGCATAATGCAGACACTAGCATCACAGCTAGTTAAAAGGGAGCTAGTGCAGGCAGTAGGAGCACCAACTAGATGGACTGCAGGTGGAGTGGGGTCAGTGCTGGATGTAGTGTTGGTCAGGCCTGGGGATATCATAGTTGATTCAATGGTAGTAGAAGGAATAAGTGATCATGATATACCTGTGGTAGAAATAAAGCTAGGAAACTCTAAAGCTGATCAAACCAAAGATAGGGTAATGTGGCAATATGGACAAAGATATGTTGGTGAGGTTTGTCCCAAGGAAAAGAATAACAGCTGGGAGGGGACCCACCATATTATGGGAGAGAAATTAAGAGGCTGAAGAGGAAGTGTAGGCAACGGACCCCTCAAGTGAATTTCAATGAGAACATCCACACTAGGTGCATATATAAAAATATATTGATGTGTGTTGAAATTTTAAAATTTGAAGTCGATTTGAGGTAACTACAGCTAATTAAAGTTCACACTTTTAAAACACCCATGGAAATGTGCAGTGACCTCACAAGTCATAGTACACACGGAGCCTTGGCTAGCTAGCTGACTACTGTCGCACTCCGGCGGAATGCCAGACTATGCTTGGTCAATAAAAATGATTTTTAAGTCTGTTACGGTGGTTTGTTTGGTTATACGTATGTAGTTAATCATAAAATGTAACAAATGTTATATTTCAAATGTATTCGAGTCAGAGGTTTTATAAAAGTTTAGTGTTACGCACATTGTTATATTGCACAATATCAGAACAATATCCGGGCACTGAAATATGCAATAATACATTAAATAAACCATTTTACTGGTACAAACCATTGTTATATTTAATTACTTAATACCCGTATGTTTACTTTACAATAGAACCACGCCAAGTGTCGGCCACGATGGTGTAATGGTTACTCTGTGGGCTGACATTGGAAATTTAAGTGAGTTCAATAATCCTTCGGGTTAGTATAATATTGTTTCTCAGGTTTTGCAGGCAGGGAACCATAGATTCTTTATCCAAATTTAATATCTTGTTTAATCAATAGTATTTTGTATTTCATTACGAATGTTAGATTCATATGCAATACATAAATTTATACAGCAAAGAATACTTCTGGGCTATTGTGTGGTTTTGGTTCAGCGTACCGCAAAAAAAAAATGTTATTTATGTTGTATATCAGTATAACATAAGCCTACTGCAGTACTATTTACCAACTAATGACGTGTTCATTATGTAATATGTGATGTAACGAGTGATTGAACACGCACAAAATAAACACATTTAGCCTAAATGCAAGCTTAACCATATTCGACCTATTAGTTTAATGTAGGTAGGCCTACACTATCCTACTAGATCACATTAAAAAATCACTTCTGCGATTCACATTGACGCCGTGTCCGGTGAGAGTGAGGTAGGAATGGAGCTGCGTTGGAATGCTCTGGGCGCCACCCGGTTAAGCGTGTAGCCGGGAACACAAGGCTCGATGGGTCGTGGTCTGTTCGTGCCGGCGTGCCCCTCTCTCACCTGGCGAGTCTAAACAGCTGCGGATCGGGAAAAGCAGGGAGGACCTGGAGAAAACTACACCTTACATGGACACTTATGGGGCGGTCCACACCCCCGTAACCCTAGGGCCTTAAGCGAGCCAGTTCCAAATGGCAAAACAAAGTAAAACACTGGGCCGGATAGTTGCACACGCGCATTACGTTTCTCTGTGGACGAATCAGAGTCCCGAAACGCACCACGTCTCTCTCGTTCTGTCCATCGCGGCCGCTGCTTCCAGACCCCTTCTTCATGCACTGGTAGAGGGAGGGGGCAGCAAAGCCAGGTGTCCTGCACTGGCAGATGGCCGGGATGGCAGGTGTCACACGTTGGTGTCAAGTTCACACATGCCCTGCCACCGTCACTGATCTGTCACACGCACTCAAGTATCGCACATCTGCCATTACCAACCAGCGCACACCTGCCACTGACACACTATGCGAACACCTGCCGTGACTAGGTGCAACTCCACCTGGCCTGTGGCCTGGTACGACGACATATGTCCCCCTCCTGAAGACGACTGGTCACGGCGGGTGTGTGCATTCGCTATGTACTGTGCTGCCGGTGTCGCTCCCGACGACTGAACACTAGGGTCTGCTGTGGGTCGAAGTCTCTGGCTTCATCTCCTGAGTCGTCGGGTGGTGCACAGCAGGTCTGCTGTTTCTGTCGTGGGCGAGGTCGTAGGTTGTAGGGCTCCCTTCGGTGTCTGTTGGTATGGATTGTGGGAGTAGACATTGGGGTGTCGGCTATCGGTAACACCAGCATGTCCTGGGATGTTGTGGTCTTTGGGTCTTTCTCATAGAAAGGTGTTTTTTATGTCGTCTATAATTTTAAAATCTCACATTAATAAAACCATACCACATGCATATAGTGATATAGAATTTTGATTGGTATGTAATTTCACCAAGTTTCCACGCTCAAGAATAAATAGTTTTTTTATAAAAGCATATTGCAAATTTTATGTGTCAATGGATGTGACAGCCTTGTCCACAGACGTGACATAATCTACAGATACGATACCACTCACTTCTTGTGAAGGTTGCTCATAGTGTTATTTAACAGACGCTTTTGTTTTTTAATTTTATTCCTAGTAATGGTTTCTTTCTTTCCAGCACATAACCTGCTATTCTTGTCCATTTCAAGAAACAATAACGGCATTCCTTCGTACAGTAGCAATTTTGTAGGGTTAGCTACCTACTGTTTCATCACAAGAGCTCAACATTTTGCGAGAAGTAAGGGGATGTACACTGTTCAATAGTTTGTACTTTTTAACTATTTTTCCACTAATAACTGTCATGAAGTGCTTTTTCTTTTTTGTACTAGTTTCTTTCTTGAAATTTGCGGTAATCTGCTTTTGAATTACTTCACTAAAAATGAGCTCTTTTTTTAACCTGTGCAGGGAAATTTTTTCCCTTCAACAAATATTTAACATTTCTTTCTGGAGTTGCAATACATGAATCTTTGACCCTATAGTACCTCTTATTGTATTTCTCAATTTTTGTTTTCAAGTTCTTGTTGTCTCCCTGCAGCTTCTTTATTTCCTTTTTTAGCAAGTTTCTGATTCTCCGTCGTATTTTCTTACCACTGTCCTTCCTTGAACTTGTTAATTTGCTACATTCAGGGGTTTCTTGCATTTGTACTGATGTCGGGATTTGTGATGGTGTCAGTGTTGCTGCATTTAATTCCTTTTTCTTCTCCCTACTCATCCTGGTTCTCTCTCTCCAACCTTTCCTAATACACAGTTTTTCCTTTCTGACATGTCTGAAATCTTTTTTCTCTGTGCTCTTCCTATCCCTGTCATTTTTCTTTTGTTCTTCATATCTTTGTACGTCATTTTTCAGTCTTTCTCTTGCCCTTCTCATGCTCATTTTCTTACTCTCCCTCCTCTTATCCAATTTACTCATTGTTGCAAAACGTACTCTGGAAAGATAACATGTTTTGGGTAGTGATTAACAATAATTAATAGACAAAAATATTATAGGTTATTCAACCAATTTAACAATTATATTCTCCCAGAACCTATGTATTTTATTGATCAAACCCTTAGAGTTCTCCTTTATTAAGTTCTCTTAACATCAACATACACTGTAAGTTAACTTAATTACGTATTATGATAATTATGAAGAATGCATGATAATTCAAATTATTGTCACGTCTGTGGATCAATTGTCACATCCGTGGTCTTTCTTGACCACGGACGTGACATATTCAGTAAAAGTGTTCTGTAACTAAAAGCAATTTAGGTTATGAACGAAGTTAGGGCCATGAAAAGAATAAAATACTTATTTTTTTTAGTTACACTATGTAAAATAACTTCCACTTTAACACAGTATTTCTCATCAATAAAGGAACAACCATTCACTGACAAAGCACCAGCAAACAAAATGGCTGAATGGAAGTTGAACAGCAAAGAGAAAGCAACAATGCTGCCATTAAGAGTATTTTATATGAACTAACAATAAATGTCCATGGCCATTACAGTTTTCTTGTGACTGACTTTTGTTCTGTTGTAAAAAATTTAAATTCAAATCCTTAAACATTTCATCATAGGCAAATTATTTACTATATATTAATATTTACAAAAAAAAATTATTATGTTTTCTAATTTAACACATTTTAATTTCAAACTTCTTGGGACATTTCACGGACAGAAAGTGGGACAGTCCACGGATGTGACATTTCACAGTATGTGATATTATTTTTTACCAATATTTTCATTCGAAGTTTGTTTTAATGATTTTATTAAATACTTCTAACTGCATGCATTACATTTCAATCCAAATACACTGTATTTTTAAACAATTTTGATGTCAAAATATGTAAGGACATAAAAAGCAAATTTTTTGGAGAACTACCCCTTTACGTTGTGACATTCTGCCACTGGCGTCTGTACAGTAGGCGCCGATGATTGAGGGCCACCAGCCACGCCCCACTCCGGAAAACGGCGAACACTAGGACGAAACCAGGCAGGTGCTCGGCGTCTGCATTTCCGTTCGTTCCTTGGTTCAGGGTTGACTCTTTCTTCCTGCTGGCCATTTGTGCTAGGCTCGGATGAGTGTAACTGGGGTTGCCTGCTGCGTCGGCGTCGTGGTTGGCATCGAGGCGACTCTTCTGGTTCCTCTATGTGTATGGTAAAAGTCGTACTCTCTAGTGACGCCTCCTGTTCCCACACTTCCCGGACGATGGGTTGGAGTCATCAGGCATGGTCACTATTGGTTCTACTTCCTGCGGCGGTGTTATGACGCCAGGCGTCGACGGGAGAAGTAACGCCAGTCCCAAGGTCTAGTCACATCTGCTTTGCAAGTGTTTGTCACTCTCCTCTTGGAGTGGTGTCTCAGTTTGTGGGTGCTCAGCTGCTATGGTTGTCTGAAGTAGGTCGGAGAAAGCGAAGACATCTTTCCGTTCATCCAAGAGAGCTTGTATCGCTGTCCTGTACTCGGCTGGGACCTCGTCGCCCAGGTGAATAGTGTGTTGGTTGGTATTCGGCCGCCGGTCAACAGCATACACTGTTCGCCGTTCCCCGGCTCCCACGTGTACCCTCTTTGCCGCGACCTCTATCACTGCTGCTTGTTGCTGTAGCCATGGTTGCCCCAGTACGACGGGCTCTCGTATGCCATCCACAACCAAGGCTTCGACTTGAGACGTCTGGTCGCGTATCCTGATCGTCAGGTCGGTTAAACCCTGTGTGGCGCTGTGCTTCCCTCTGGTGGCCAGCTGTAGCATGCAGGGTCCAGGTCGGATCTGTGATGGATTAACAAGTGTGGATGCGACGAACGTATGGCTGGCGGCAGTATCAACTAATGCAGCAGTTGGTTGGTTGTTGACTTCGATCGGGATGCGGAGTAACTGATCCTCCTTGACTGTTAGTTGTCCCAAAAATTGCTCTGAGTCGGTGTTGGTAGTGATCAGGTGTGTCTGGCGATTGACAGCGGGAAGGTCAGCAGCAGGCCTGCCTCCGCGCCTTAGGCGTTTCCCGACGGCGGACATGTGGCATTCCTAGCAGGGCAGTCCCGGTGCCAGTGAAACGTGTTCGCTGGGCAGGTGTGGCACTGTGGCGGTCGAATGTCCTGTTGCGAGAGTTGTAGGGCGGACGCAGGGTCGGCAGACCGCTGCGCCTCAATCGTGAGTTGTCTTCGGCCCGTTGGTGTGCCGTTATCGCGCCTCTTTCTGGTGATGGGGGCCTCCTCATCCGCCCGTCCTAGTGTCTGTAATGGACGTCCCATCAGCCGATTGACGGCCCTGTCGGCGACGATTGCTCGACGAACGTATTCCTCCACACTTTCACCCTTCACTTCTGCCAAAAATGGTTGGAGTTCAAGTCGCAGACGCGGGGTTATGCTGATAAAGTGCGTCCTCCGGCGGCGTGGTTGGATAGATGCGCCGGAACAGCCGGATTTTCGTGGCTATGAACCTCTCTGTCGATTCTGTGTCCTTTTGTCGTTCACTATAAAATCTCGCTTGACAGTCTGCTATAGCCTCCGCGGACCCGAACCGATACCGTAGGCTATTCGCGAACTCGTCCCAGGTCATTGTTGCATGTCCCCATATTCTCCACCAGTCCTTTGTGGCACCATGCAAGTTGCTAATCACATGATCAACCCACTCATTGTACACTACGCCGTAACGTAAACACCGTGTTTCGCACTGCTCCAGAAACTGGTCTACGTCCTCGTGCATGTGTCCAGAGAACTCGGAAAGTTTCATTATGACCCCACTCTCTTGGCAGATTGTCGCGACAGCTCGACGTGCAGTAGTTGAGGCACTGGAGGAGGGGTGATAGGGTGGTAGGTTTGTAGCTTGTGACGTATGACCTTGAAGTGGGGGAGGGGGCCTCGATGACACACAAGTTGCGCAAGCGAACACGCCCTCACCGAACGTGACAAGTTCCGTGGCGTGCGAACATCTGCGGTGGCGTCTTGTTCGACAAGTCACACGAGTGGCCATCTCCTTCCCTTGTCTGTAACATGTTGGCGAGTCACATACTTCGGCCTGCCTTGGCGGGCTGTGGTCGATAAGCTTGTCCACTTTCACGCTCGGGTTCCCCTTCCGGTTCTCCATGGCACATGTGCAGCACTGTTGCAGTACTTCTCCGAAAAGCAAATCAGGGAAGGCTGGTAATCCACACCTAACACACTCCTTGCTGCTAATTGTGTGCAATGGTCCGATTTGTTTCTAGGTCTAGTTCAGTGTATTGTTTCCTGCTGTCGCTGACGTTCGGACTGTGATGTAGCTGGCTAAACAATGCAACTGTGGCGATCTTGTGGTGAAGTGTAGTCTTCCATTCCTTCTCCGCGTAGGTTGTACATCATTTTACACTGTGATATTCACGCCAAAGCGTTGGGCGCCATGACGCCGTGTCCGGTGAGAGTGAGGTAGGAATGGAGCTGCGTCGGAATGCTCTGGGCGCCACCCGGTTAAGCGTGTAGCCGGGAACACAAGGCTCGATGGGTCGTGGTCTGTTCGTGCCGGCGTGCCCCTCTCTCACCTGGAGAGTCGAAACAGCTGCGGATCGGGAAAAGCAGGGAGGACCTGGAGAAAACTACACCTTACATGGACACTTATGGGTCGGTCCACACCCCCGTACCCTAGGGCCTTAAGCGAGCCAGTTCCAAATGGCAAAACAAAGTAAAACACTGGGCCGGATAGTTGCACACGCGCATTACGTTTCTCGGTGGACGAATCAGAGTCCCGAAGCGCACCACGTCTCTCTCGTTCTGCCCATTGTGGCCGCTGCTTCCAGACCCCTTTTTCATGCACTGGTAGAGGGAGGGGGCAGCAAAGTCAGGTGTCCTGCACTGGCAGATGGCCGGGATGGCAGGTGTCACACGTTGGTGTCAAGTTCATACATGCCCTGCCACCGTCACTGATCTGCCACACACACTCAAGTATCGCACATCTGCCATTACCAACCAGCGCACACCTGCCAGCGTAGTTACGGCACAATAGCAAAATAAAGAAGGGTACGCATTATCAGCACTACACATTAGTAGGGCGAGTGTCTGGAAAGTAAACTTGACTGGGCGACAGGTAAAAACGGCCTAAGTGACTACGCTTGGACTTGTTGACGGTGCCGTTTTCGCATTTACTCTACTATTGCAACACAAACAATATTTGGGCATGCCATTGTTAAAAGAACCCAAGTACCGAACACAGTACAGCACAAAGTTTGTCTTCAAACTTCACTTGACTTTTTAAGACCACGAGACCTGAGAATGGGATTAAATTTTGATTCATTCTTTTGGTGTTGCAAAGGATAGTACACCAACCTTGTGACCTCAGAAAAAATATGTTGCTTTTAGTTTCTTTTGACAATAGTCTCGTAAACCTTTTTAGGTTTATTTTCCCACAAAATGCTACGAACATCAAGACTAGACGATCGTGCAAAGGCATCTGTGCTTGGTGTTCTATTTTTTTATGACATGGTTTGGGCATTTGATTGTTTGTAGGTGTGATTTTTATTGGAAGACGTCTTTCTTTGTATAAATTTAAACTGCATTTATTATTTGCTATTTTTGTGTGAAACAATACGGATGTCAGACTTTGTATTTGCGAGAAGACACTCAGTGCTAAGGTTTTTTTTAGGACAAGGGTTGATTATACTTACCGTTCAGGGGTACCCTTTTAATTGGAAGACATCTGTCTTGTGATGTAAACTTCCAGTAGAGTCCCGTTATAACGAGTAATCAGGGTGTCCAGCGACTTGGAAAACAGGGAATTGTCAGGGAATTTTGTGCGTCAGGGAAAAGTCAGGGATTTTCAAAAAATTGTCTGGAATTTTTTTGGTCATGTTTATTCCAGACGCAATGCAGCATTGCTTAACAATTCACTGGTTCACATTTGATACTCCTGGTTGAGTAAATAATAATTAATTATCACTAGAGATCCTCGTCCGTCTATAGTCGACATGGCACACATTCGAGTAATTACAGTTTGTCTTGGTGTTCCATGCTGGATAGGTCTAGTTAATGTGTCACAGCATTACTTTTTGACAGTTTTTATAATGATGTGTGAGTAATTATGTGTATAGGTTCTATATAGTAAATAAACAACAGCCACGAAAGCTTGCGAACTTGTAGTTATTTTATTGCACGCAAGTTTCAAAAAGGTTTATTTTCCTCAAAACACCCATATTGCTTGTTTTTACAAACAAATAGTTCATGGCATGAAAATGAACTGAAGTCCAGCTACATTTAGTGAACTAGGTTATTACCGGTAAATGTTTTTATTGAAAACTGCTCATATGACTGGAGACTTATTAGGCCTATATTATCCATTCTTTTTGTTGTGAATGGCACAAGTTGACTATGTTAATACATTATGTTGAGCCTAACTTTCTTATGAAGTAAAATTTACCAAGTCTTGTTAATCACAAGTATATATTTTGTTTTGTACTTTTCCTGCAAGACCCAACACTAAGAATATTAGAAATTAGACCTAAATATAGTTTTGTCTGACTTTGGAGCAGTACAAATTTTCTTTCGGGTTGACATTATTATGACCTGGTTTTTATTGGTTGCTGTTCAGCTTTTGTTGTGTTGGACTTGCCGGTGCATTGTGAATCCAGCTAATGTGCCATGAACATTTCTGCCGAGCTTTCCCCTCCTTTCCTCTATATTTATTATGAGCATGGAATATAATTGTTTATTACAACTGAGACAACTGTCAGTTTATTAAAATGTGTGAAATTGATTACTATGGATGCAATTTGCTAATCTGTAATTTAGTACTTTCCACACTTTATAAAAAGGCCTAGACAAACTACATAATTTAAAGTATTCACATAATTTTGAAGATAAAATCAAATCGTGTGAGTATTTTAGCAGCAAATGCCTGTTAGAACAAGGCCTATATTTTTTACAAAATATTTGCAGTTTTAGAAGGCTTTGCAAAAACCTTCTACTTAATCCAACTGTTTTGTGGAATTGACATACTGGTAATTACTTTCAAGAACAATATAAGGTTTATAATTAATAATTATCAAATGCAATGCAATATACAGAATACAATTTATAAAATAAATAATTTGAGTAAACATTTTATTGACAGAAGTCTGATTCGAAAGTACATTCCCAGACATTATTAACACGCCTAATCTCATTACTCTACGGTGAACACGTGCTAAAGTGGCTATGTTAGTGGATACAATTCTTAAACGAAGGAGTGTGGTGGCAGCAGTGACGATATTACTACCACCTGTGGATTGGCAACAGTGAAAATACTGGTGCTATCATGAGGTGGTAGTTGACACATCCAAAATTGATTAACACTTTAGGTAAATGTTTAATTTTTAATAAATGAAATGTCAGGGAAAATCCTAACTTTGTCAGGGAAATTTGAAATCCACTTTCACTGGACACCCTGGAGTTGTTACAGTTCTAGGTTTAGCTCTCGCTATAGCTCAGTTCTCGCTATTACCAAATTAGGCCATTTTTTGACCCCAAAGCCCAAAACATTGGCCAAAATTGCATTAAGATTATGTTGAAACATATTCAACAGAAAATATCTTGTTATAATTTAAATGATTGATTATTTAAGCAAGTATGGCTTGTACTCTTTGTGGTGATACCCAAAAAGTACTCTGATCACGTCGAATGAACTAAAAACCTGACAGCGCTACTTGGCCGTCGTAGGGTTGTCTTGTAATCACCCATTCGCCACAGTTACTCGCAACACGCACACCAGGTCGGCGGTTGCTGCTTCGCAGATTAGGTCGAACCAAATAATAACTAGTCACTGGAAATGACGAGTTGGCAGTAAACGAAACAAGGGATTAACAAGTTCAATTATTAGTGCAAAATCTGCGCGAATTTTTTGCCTACAATTTGACAACGCCACATTTTACAGCCATTTTAAGGTTGCATATATTAGAATTATTTGCTGAAATAAACAATTTTTCGTGAAAATAATTTTGAAAATGCGTATTGTGAGGCTTATTCAACCAACTAAAGGTAAGGTAAGGTTACGAAAATCTGTGACAAATACTTTCGTTGATGAAAACTGTATGTTGACGTACATTGCGCCACAGTGAAATAAAGTGGGAATCAAAGTGTTAAAATAAGAAATTTTCAAACACCACACCATTCAAACAGAAAGTGGTGAGGAACTCAAGCAAAACAAGATTTTGCAAAGCAGCAGCTGCAGTTTTGATGTGAAAATCTGGTAGGTAATTATGTTGTTTTAAAAGGTGGCAAGTCTAGATAATGTCTAGGCTTCATAACAGGTTATGTAGTACAAAAATGACATTGCTATCTAGTTAGCACTGTCACTTGTGCCACTTTTAATTGGAGTTGTTTACTTCTGACACTGCACACTCTCCAGGCTGATGGGTGTACTGATAGCTGGAATTTTTTTTGTCTTCGTTGCTCCTGTAATTCAATGCATGGCTGTGTTAAAAAAAAAAAAAAAATATATATATATATATATATATATATATATATATATATATATAAAGTCAGCTGCGCTGTTTCGTATTTCTCTATTGTTTTTTATCATTGGTAACACTGCCAATTGAGTTTTTGTGCTGCGTGAGGATCAGTGACTCATTCCAGAGTCCAGATCAAGCGTGAGATCAGGTGGCAACAGTGCTAGTTGTAGTCTGTACAACATGTGCATGAGCGAGCCTGCAGTAGGCGTACATACTAGAACATGGCAACTCCGCAAATTACGATGCAACATCACGTGCATGACATAATCTCATCTAATCTGCATTCCGACTGCTCTCCCACACATTGTAATAGTATTACAGTGTAATTTATGTTAGTTATTATTTCAATGAACACTTCAAGGTAATATTTGTATATATGAACTTTAAGTGATGGTAATTAAGTGAATTATTTTCATATTTATTAATTTTAACCCCAACCTGATTGAAATCATTATTTAATTTATTTTTAAATCTGATTTTTATTTGATAGGAAATATCCCACAATATTTTATGTACATTTTAATTTAATTAGTTATGATTTTTATTGAATACAAGTTCATGTATGGTCATAAGAGAGGATTGCTTCCTCTTTGCTTAAATAAGTTTATATCTCTGAGTCTGAGAGGCATTGTTTAAAGCTAGTGCTTTAGCAATATTTCTTTCTTACCTTCAAACTTGAAGGTACCACAGCAGATTCTACATGGCGTGGACTTTATATATGCCACCATCGTAACTGTTAGGGCACTACAGGGAGAGTGCTTTAGGCCCACATAAAAGGAGTATTTTTTAAGCCATCTTGAGAAGAGGGATTAATTTAATTTTGAATCAGATTTGATATTTTGAGTGAGCCTCAAGACAGCATGGGAACAGACTGTAAGCTGAGCCATTTTAACTTAACTTTGTACCAGCCTATTTGCCTTTAAGTGCCTTTGTTTTTTTAAAACTGTTGAAATTTTTTGGTGTTCATATGTATGAACTTTTGAGCAACCAGAAAATGATCAAAAATCACTGCTATGATTTTGAAGTTCAAGCCAACTTAAAATGTAATTCTTGTTACTACCATACCCAGAGGTTTGAGAGAAAGTTCTCTCACGCCTCTGCAACTGAATTTGTTATATGTGCGTGCCCATAGAGTGAAAGATTTTAGCTATTTTCTTTCTAACGTAATTGAAAAGCATCTTAAACTAGCAACTTTGATTTTCATGTTTATAAACATCCAGTATTTCAAAATTTGCAGCCTTAGTAATTTTGTAATTGCTAGATACACATATTTACATACTGCCATACATATTCTACATATGTCACATGTCATAAAATTCTCCATAAATTCTCTTCTAGTTCTAATTCTTCTAGAGAATTGGCGCACAACTGGTGGGGCGATTTCTGTAGAGAAAGACACACACATTCTTTGAGAACACCCCCTCCCCCCCTGGGTTGTACTAGCTGACTCATTCTTCAGCGACATGCTCAGCAGTGGGAGAAGGGAGGAGGAGAGGAAGGAAGCTGACTTGAGTTACAAACTTCCCGCTGTTGTGGCAGAGTAAACAAACCATACAGGCAGAGAAGGGTGGTTGGGGGTGGTGTAGCTACATCAGGCAGATAGCAAAAGCGTGCTTAATAGAGTCACGAAACTCGCAGTAAGCCCGCTTTCACATGGTTTCTTCTGATATAGGCTAATCACATTATTTCATTGAAAATTTT
Source organism: Medauroidea extradentata (assembly GCA_003012365.1). Lineage (NCBI taxonomy): Eukaryota > Metazoa > Arthropoda > Insecta > Phasmatodea > Phasmatidae > Medauroidea > Medauroidea extradentata. The sequence goes on along the minus strand of PNEQ01096879.1, from coordinate 4,351 downwards.
TGTAATTTTTTTTGGTTCCTCGAAAAGACCTCGTTATAACAGAATTCGTGCTATTACCGAGCTCGCTGTTACGGGATTCTACTGTGTATTTTAATGATAACTTGTCTTATTTTCCTGCAAAACACTACAGAAATCAGGACCCCATTGGATATACTTTGCAGAAAAAATGCAATTTTAAGATTTTGTTTAGAGGTCGGGGTCAAAATTTGCCTCAATCGATTTTACGAAGGTAGCGATTTTATAAATGTCATAAATGGGACCATCAGTATTCGTAAAATACAGGGTTTTGTGTAGACAGTTTGCACTCTTTCTCACCGATAAATGCAACACATCTGTAACTGCACTGGCAGACTATGTAAATGTATACATTTAGCAAGTTATGAATTAAATAATAATAATACAATACGGTGTACAAGTACTTACAGAGTAGTACTCCTTGATAGGACACACACACAAGAGGCGAACACATTTTCCGCGGAAGTGCAGAGGCTTGCGATGTTACGCCGGTCGGGTCGGCTTCTTCAGGCTGCAAGTGGAGGCACACTGATGTCTATTGTTCAGCGGAGTCTGGTAATCGGTGCACCTAGTGGCCAAAGGACACACTAGGTGTGGTGGGAAACTTGAAAGTTGGAAGAGAGATTATCTGATGTTGAGGCCAGGTGGCTGTCAGGATTTAGTGATGTATTGGTGAGCCAGTTCCCAGCATTTCAACTTAGCACTGTTGTTCTGCTTAGGTAGAGCCTTCACCACTCTGGTAGTGTAGCATGAGTCAAAACTGGATTGATATGATGCAGCATGTGCTGCAATTAACTTTTTATGTGGTTATGCTCGATGTACTGTTACCAAGTCTTCCAAATTATCTGCTGTCATGCATTCCATTTTTGGTACGTAGTGATAATTTTTTCAAAATGTACAATTTATATATACATATTATATATATACATACATATACAGGATCATCAAAAAAGAATGATCAGGGTGTCTACCAAATTGTAAAAGTAAAATTTAGTGACTTTTTCTTGAAAAACTGTTTAAACAGAATTAATTAACAATTTTTTTAACAAGTGCAACACGGTCGACAATTTTCATTATGTTTCCTCCAATTGCTGATAGCGCGAAGCATGTGCAATTTAAAAATGTGTATTCAATATATACCTAATTTCAAGTTGTCTTTATGAAGATGACTATGATAACTAATATACAAACTATATTTTACTTGCACAGTGCACGAGAAATACTAGTAGTGTAAACATGCACGTTTGACAAATTATTCGACAAGAATCAAACAACCGAAAATAATTTTCGTGACTTATAATACCAAAATATACTTCAAATCAGTGACTATTGTGGGACTTTCGTGACTTTTTCGGGACTTTAGTGACCTAGTAGACACCCTGATGATACAATTTCAAAGTACTATAGTTTTGAGACTGGTTACCATATTCAAACGATTCTACCACCAAACTGTCGGGAAAGGATGAAAGTTTTTTTTCAAGTGGTGTACGACAGTCCCACAGTGACCTTGGGAGTAACGAACACCCGAACGTGTCACCCGGCATCTGTCCCAACGTATCAGTTAGATGGCGACCGTGCAGCAGAAAGCACAGTGCGTGCTGTGGTTTGCAGACTTCAAGTCTCTAGTGACCGTACAACGAAAATTCAGGCGGGAGTATCCGGGACAACATGTAGCAGATTGTGCGGCTATTTCTCGTTGGGTAAAAAATTTCCGTGAAACAGGTAATGTTGATAAGAAAATGTCACCAGGACGGCCACGAACTTCTGATGATAAGGTTGAACAGCTTAGGTTATTATTGTGTGTACGCAGCCCTAAAAAGTCAATTTCCCGCCGCAGTTTGGCATTCCGAAAACTACCGTGCAAAATGTTCTTTGCAAACGTTTGAGTACATGCCTACAAAATTCAAATGAGACATGAAATTAAGCCAGAAGATCGGCCCAAACATTTCGCATTCGCTGCCTTCATGCTAAATGAAATGGACACTGAAGGCACTTTTTCTAATCAGGTGCTTTACAGTGATGAAGCAACTTTTCACGTTAATGGTTGTGTTAATCGTCACAACTGCAGGATTTGGGGATTACAACAACCGAATGCAATCAACGAGTACGTTCGTGACTCTCCTAAAGTTAATGTGTGTTGTGGTTTGATGAACGATCGAGTTGTAGGGTCTTTTGTGTTCGCTGAAAAAACTATCACCGGCAACATTTATTTAGACATGCCACAGCTATACGTATTCCCTCAGATTGAGGATATTGAACGACAAACTGGAAGTAACGTGATGTTCCAGCAAGATGGCGCACCACCGCATTGGAGCCTTGCCGTGCGCAATGTCCTGAACACGCGGTTTCCAAATGGTTGGATGGGAACGGGCGGCCCTATTCCTTGGCCACCTAGAAGTCCCGATCTGACTCCACGCGATTTCCTCTTTTGGGGCTATGTCAAGAACATTGTTTATGCTGAGAAGATACGAGATTTGCAGCATTTGTGTCAACGAGTCCCCATGGCCATCGAGACAGTGACGCCAACAATGCTCCAGAATACGTGGATGGAGATAAAATATCGCCTAGACATTTGCACAGCTACAAATGGAGCACACATAGAAACATTTTAAGGTGACAAAAACTTTCATTCTTTCTTTTTCTTTTAAAGCAAGAATCAACCCAATTGATCAACATGTTTCGAAGTTATTATTTTTTAAAATTGTATCATTCTTTTTCGATGATACTGTATACACACACACACACACAACGTGTGTGTGTCTTTGCAGTAGGCTATGCCATACATGAATGCTCTTACTTTTCATTGTGTTGAAAATATCCAAGAGCAGAAACATCTCAATTTTGAATATTGCTATACTCTCTGATTCCAGATCCATGTTTTAAAAATTGTAACTAAAACAAAAATTATTCACCAAAATGCATGCAATGTTATAATAAGCTACGTGAAAAAATAATTCTGAATCAAACTGTGCCTACCAATTAAGCTGTGCTACTAAGTGCTCACCACTTGAAAGTATTTTAGTGGTGGTGTAAGGTGCACAACACTGAGGCCATCTACAGCCCTGTTACAAAATGTGCAAAATAGTAAAAATACCATGCCTTATGCTGCTTCCTCCCCCCCCCCCTTTTTTTTTCCCTACTAGTTAATAAAACTGTTATTGAATGGAAAAAGTCCAGTGAATCTAAATTACCTACTGATATGCTTTTGTACTAATGTATAATGTGTTTTATTACATTATGTATATAAAACATTGACATGAAACAAAATTTCAAAATGTTGGTTAGTGTTCTGTAGCATAATTTTTTTCATCAACTTTATTTACATCATTTGTTTGGTAAATATTTCAAGTAGTTGAAAATTTTTGATGTACAATACAAGAAAACCTAACAATGCAATCAACCTTCTTGTTTGCTCTACTTTTTTTTCCTTTATGTTGGAAGAATTGGAATTTGGGTTTTTGTTTGCTAAATACAGACCTAAATAGTTGTAAATTTCCTGCGGAACTTTTTCACGTAAGCAATTAAAAATCCATTTTTGGTTGTAATCATACTACTTTTAAAGCAACTAATTTAACTTTTGGGGAAAAAAAAAAATTTTATTTTGCATAAATTTATTACCTGACACATAAATTAAGTCTAATGAAATATAACGCTGAGAAGCAGAATAAACTTAAGAATCACTGCAGATGTAGATGCAAGAATCAGAATTTTGACATTTTCTGTATGGGTACACGCCACTCAGCCTAAAATTTTTCAGCCTAAAATTAGGCTGAATATATTTTAGGCTGTATAACTTTAGGCTGAATGACTTTAGGCTGAGTGACTGTAGGCTGAATAATTTTAGGCTGTATGACTTTAGGCTGAGTGACTTTAGGCTGAGTGACTGTAGGCTGAACGATATTAAGCTGTATAATTTTAGGCTGAATAATTTTAGGCTGTGTGACTTTAGGCTGAATGACTTTAGGCTGAATGACTGTAGGCTGAGTAATTTTAGGCTGAATAACGTTAGGCTGAACGAAATTTTGATCTTGACAACTAAGACACGAGAGCTGTTGTATTTTTAGGCTGAACGACTTTAGGCTGAATACTTTTAGGCTGAGTGGCGGTCCAAGTGTGCAGTAGCAGAAAAGTTTAAGTTTTGTGCCATTCGCATCTCTTTGTGGTTGAATATTTCGCTCCTAGGTGGCAGCACTGCAACGATACATCGAAGAGTTTGGTAGTGCCAGTTGTGAACTGAAGATAGTGCCACGAGCGCTACGTTTTCGTCGTTTTCATCTAGCGACAATAAAGGGTACGAAGTAATTAGTGTATTATAGAGTGGAGTTGAAAATAAGCC
>PNEQ01096877.1:0-14340 GCA_003012365.1 Medauroidea extradentata | reverse complement strand
GCGCTGGCCCGAGACGGTTGAGTGTTGTAGAACAGTTGAGGCCGGGCGCAGGCCCGAGGAGGTGAGTGAGAACAGTGAGTGCCGGGCGCTGGCCCGAGGCGGGCGTTAGTTGTAGGGCAGTTGGTGCCGGGCGCTGGCCCGAGGCGGTCTTTAGTTGTAGGGCAGTTACAACGAACGTTTCATCATTACCTTTTTTTTTGTTATTATTGAACTCGCGCTCAGACATGGTAACGCCGGACAGCTGACGTGTTTATTTGTATTTGTTAAATAACCGCCCTTTGTAAACATCTGTCAAAGTTACAGAAATAAATCAACAGCTGACTGAGTAAATGAGTTGTTATTGGTGAAATCACGATGATTAGTCAACCCTTAAGTTAAATCAAACTGAGCTATCCGGAGCACGTGTCGTAACATAACCTCAACACCCACTACAGTGACTACACCAGCAATAGTAAACACACAGCAGACGCAAGAGGACGCGTCACAGTAGTAGTTGTTATAGTAGTTGTTGTAGTAGTAGTTGTTGTTATAGTAGTAGTTGTTGTTGTAGTAGTAGTTGTCGTAGTAGTAGTCGTAGTAGTAGTTGCAGTTGTAGTAGTAGTAGTTCTTGTAGTAGGTTTTTTTTTTCAAATGTTTACTGTGAATAAACAGGAACAACCATCAAAAATTCTTTTTTGGGAATAAACTTGTGGGTGAAAGAAATATTTCCCAGCAAAATTTTTTAGACAAGTACGTACTGGCTTTATTCTATACTGTTGAATACGTGTGCCTTTTCACACTGTGGCACACGCCAAATAATTTGTGCACTTGCCCGAGACAGATGACAATCAGCTTGGACAGGTGGTCACATGTCTGTTGGACAGGTGGTGTGTTTGCCTGCAAAAATGTGCAATAATAACAGTGGTGTTACTTTATTTTTGCACGCTAGTCTTGAAAACTGTGTTTAGCTGCAGCACCAAGTTTATTAAAAACAAAGTTTATCAAAAGCAAAATACAATTTACTAAAAATATTTAAAATTCTAGAAGCAAATAACATAAGAGTACTGAAATTCAACAAACATGTAAAAGTTAGGAATAATTATCATAGCAGTTATGCGCACGTATTGTCGATTTTAAGTATTATTCATTGAAAATAGTATAATTTTATCACCAGTAAAATAAATAGGGATGCATTTTAACAATTACACGGGATATTTAATTTTAAGGCATTCCAGCAAAATTAGTTTGTGTTGGCATTACTATTTATTTACTTTTACTACCAGTAGATAGCAGTGTGCAGAGAGTGCAGTGAGAGTAGGCATCTCAATTAGAAAAAAGTCAGCTAGAGTGAGCGAGAGGGAGAGAGAGTATATTTACACTGTTACTTACATAACAGAGGAAGTATAAGAAAACTTATTGTGAAGTCAGTGGTTTAGCTTGCTTATGTGTGTGATCAATTTTAAATTTTTTTTTCATCCTGTGTTATATAAAGTCTGCATTCCCTACCAAAATAAATTAGCTGGTAAATTGTAAGCTTGACAAAATTAATATGTAATATCTGCTTATCACCAAAAATCTACATGAAAAGAAATATTTCTCACAATATATTTTATTGCAAATGTTGCTCAAATTATAAATTAAGATATATGTATGTATGTATGTATGTATGTATGTATGTATGTATGTATGTATGTATGTATGTATGTATGTATGTATGTAATGTATGTATGTATTAATGTATGTATTGTATGTAGTGTATGTAATGTATGTATGTATGTAATGTATGTATGTATGTAATGTATGTATGTATGTTATGTATGTATGTGTGTGTATGTGTGTATGTATGTATGTACTAAATGAAACCCAGTATATAAGAGTTTGTAAAATGCATAAATAAACTTTTCTACAAATTTGATTTCATTACTTTTTCAGTTGGAGTGAACTATTTCAGAGATACTGCAAGTGTAAAAACTAAAAACTTAAATATTTAGAACACAAATATAAAATAGTCATTTTTCAATATGTGTTTGTTTGATTATAAAATAACTGATTTCAATGAATTTAGTACTCATTCGAATGGTAATTTAATGCACTAAATTTAACTTCAGAACAATATTTCTGATTGGAGGCTTCGTTTTTGTATAGTTTGAGAAAAACAAAAAAAAAAAATTAAAAATTAAAAAAATGTGCTTTTTTTTTTTTTTTTTTCTCCAAAATGGTGGCTAACGCTCCACTCGGAAATCAGGGCAAACTTAGTGTACTCTTACTATGGGTGTACTTAATCGATTAAAAAGATTCCAGTTTTCCTCTAATTATTCGTCAGCACTGTCATTTTTCAGTCTAATTTTACTGAGCTAATTGTATTGTAGCTCGTCAGGTCACCCCCTTCCTGACCACGCCACACTGCTGACCTTCACCATGCTTCGTCAGCCCCAGTTGCAGTAATTTCAAAAGTGTTTAGGACGTGTGAGTTAGTGGTAGTTACACTGGAAAGCCGCAGAAATGTTTTTTATTTGTTAGTTGAGTGTTCAACAACAATTTACATTTTGTTGCCGAACGGCCTCAGCAAACTCACGACAAACTGATTACTGAATTTATCCTAAAATATAATTCATCTGAAAGAAAAATATGTGTGCACTCTCCAGGGAAAACCTGCGTTCAGCCATAGTGGCTAGTCCTAAACACTAATGAAAGAAAAAGCATCTTCAATTACAAACCCCAAAAATTATTAAATGAAAAAACGTCCCAAGGACATGCTATGTCCTTAATGTCATTATTCCACACTACCTAACTTCCCCAGCCTTTACGGTAGTCTCCTTCATCGCAACAACAACCACCACGGTTACTACTCCTTTTCACCCTGCGATCTAGCACACAAAAGTCTGTGACTCTCTGCAATTGCACACCGAAGGGGGCGACTGAAAAGTATCCATTCTGAATGGTTACCATTCAGACTATTTTAGATCCTCCCTTGCGCTGAAAAAGCCTGAAAGGTTACCATTCAGGTTTTATACACAAAATGTTAACTTTATTAAATCCTGAAAAGTATCCACAGTCTGAATGGTAACCATTACGGATTTTAGCACAAATATCGACATCTCAAAAAACCTGAAAAGTGTCCACTGCCTGAATGGTTACCATTCCTATTTTTACGACGCATGCAGCACATCCCTAAAAACCTGAAAAGTGTCCACTGCCTGAATGGTAACCTTTCCACTACGTAGTGCGATATTAAGTTGTACCTAAAATCCTGAAAAGTATCCATTGCATGAAAAGTATCCACAAGATGAATGGTTACCATTCCAGTTCGCGTGATTTTTATTTGTCTTTCACTAATGATGGAAAACTATCCACTGGCTGATTGGTTACCATTCAAGTTTTATTAGCAAAATGTAGACCTTATTAAATCCTGAAAAGTATCCACAGTCTGAATGGTAACCATTACTGATTTTAGCACAAATATCGACATCTCAAAAAACCTGAAAAGTGCCCACAGTATGAATGGTTACCATTCCTATTTTTAGCACGCATGAAACACATCCCTAAAAACCTGAAAAGTGTCCACTCCCGGAAAAGTGCCCACTCCCTGAATAGTGTCCTCCTCTTGCTTCTGGGAATCCGTGGCATGAAGTTAACTCATTCGCTGGTCGCTAGAGGGCAGCTGTGAAGCTTCAGCAAACAAAAAGCAGACTCACTTAGAAGTGTTTATTATGTATAAGAGATGGCGTGCATGTCGTTTAGCGCAATATTACTTATGGTGAATGTTTTCCTTACAAATGGAAATATCTAATAATTACGTTTTAACATTTCTTTGGAAGAGGAAACATCGATAGGAAAATAAACTTATTAAACACGCAAATGTATTTCCAGAACATAATTAAAAGAGAAGATATTTTTTTACTTATGTTTTGTTAATCGAGAAAGTGTTGAGAGACAATAAAGTAAAAATAGCAAGTCATCTACAGTATGTAAATTGTTAATAAAAATTGTGAATAATTGTTTCTTACAAAATTGTTCTGTGTAACGCATCCTTTTACTATGTTACAGTACCAACCAAATAACATAGGTCCACCAATACATATAAGATACACCCGACCCGGATTCATAATATTGGTGGGACGACTTTGTGAAATTTTCCCTGAGTGTAATCGCCATAAGCTTCATTTTTGTCCAAATAAACTTTATTGTATATTATTTGTTAACAAGCTATGAATATATGGCAAAAGTAAAAAATCACTACATTTTGCAGTATACAAAAGCTAATAAAACAAAAACTACTTCAGGTATCTTAATATATTTTGTTTGTGAAGTAGAATTTTCATGAACGTAAAATACTATAAAGCAATCACAGCAAAATAACTATTAATTCACACTCGTTTTCAGCCACAGAGGAGATTTTAAAATACAGAGAAAACTGTATAAATATTCCACTAATTCCGTGTGTATATTTTTGTGGCATTGACTGAGCCGCCGTGTGTTTGCCACTTAGGTTTGTTACTGGATGTGTTTGGCAAGAAGTAGCAGTAGCAGTAACATGTATACCGCGTGTCTAAAACATGATTTCACCAAGATGTGAAAAGTGGGCTTTTGAGTGTTTTTCCCCGTGTGTTTATTATTCACAAAAAAGGCAAAAAAAAAAGTTCCAAATAATTTTTCCCCACTGTGAATCCTGCATATTATTTTACGTTCATAAATTTTATGCTACGCAAACAAAATATATTAACCTATCTGAAGTAATTTTTGTTTTAATAGCTTTTGTATACTGCAAAATGTAGTGATTTTTTTAGTTTTGCAATATATTCATAAATGCATAGCTCGTAAACAATGAAATATACGAAAACGTTTACTTGAACAAATCTGAAGCTTATGGCGATTACATTCAGGGAAAAATTCACAAAGCCGCTCCAATCAATATTATGAATCCGGGTCGGGTATCCATTATATATATATATATATATATATATATATATATATAGGTGGCCATATGTTTTTGGCTGGTACTGTAAGTAATCAGATTTTTAAAATTTTATCTTCCATGTAATATACCGTGTATGCCGACATGCTTCACACCCTTAAGCAGATTTTATTATTGTGTGACACTGCGACAGCGATGGTGCGGTAAAAGTGGCTAGCCAATCAGAGGAGAGCATGCAGACGACAGCGATGCGAAGGGCTGCGATAGGACATGTTTTATCGCAGCTGCGAAATTCGCATGCGAACAGGAACGACAAAAAAAGACGATGAATAAAACACTACCGTACTTGTAAATAATAAAGGTGAGCATTTAATAATATAGTAAATTATTTTACCAATTAAAATAAATTTACAATACTACCTAAACACGTGTAACCAACATATTAACTTGTTGTGTTTACTAATCAACGTATGTGGATAATTTTTTCATACATTTCAAGTTGTACGAAGCAATTAGAAGAGCTGTTAATTGAAGAAGTTCGGATACGGGAATTTCTTTATAACCTTCGACATAATTTGTACAGCAATCAACTGGAGAAATCGCCAACAATCGACAACCATTTGTCCGTTTTCGTTACTATTTCTGTCAAAAGATAGCTCTAATAGCAACGAAACGCAACGTCGATGTCGAATTATTGTAAAATCGATTGACGAAAAGTAGTGTGCGAAGTTCGCAGGCCGTCGCATCGTCGGTCGTCGCTGTCGCAGTGTCGCACAACTGTAAAGTAAAAGCAACGACAGTTGAAAAACGACGGAGAATCACTTTTCGGAACAAAAACAATGTGCTCTATAGCATTATACATTCATTGCTAAAATCTGTGCACGTAAATATTTTTAAACTACGCCCTAGTTATTAAAATATTAACCATAATCCCAAAAGTATTTCAAATAAAAACTGCACTATTTGTTGATGAGACTTGCATTCACTTAGGGAAGTTTTAATAAATTCACAATATTGGCCGAACACAGTCAATATACAGTTGTTTTATATTTTAAGAATTCCCAGCAAAGTATAATTGTATATATAATTACTTAATAAAATAACAAACAAATATTACAACATTGTTATTGGTTCTCGGCGAGCAGCCATCTTGACTTTGACTTTAGGATTTCTATCTTTCGAAAATGTAAAGTCAAAACTGCTTTACTTTAGCTTTGCCAACGCCATCGTGTACACCTCCAAAAGAAGCAATGCATTGAGAACTATCGTAAAGTCAAATGATAAAGACAAATGCTTAATTTTTCATTGTGTAATGGCCTTTAGCCTGATGGCTTTTGATTGTTTATGGAGTAAATATGAAATAAAATTAATATGTACGTACATGTATGTCTAAACACACAATTTGTCTAATTCAGACGACAATCTTCTTTATGTGATTTGTAATGTAAGATTTGTTAGAAGATAAGTTAGACAGGTTTGAATGTAATATCTCAGATTTTTCGGCTGTAGGAAAAAAAATTCAGATGTTTGCAAATAAATTCATAAGATATAAACTCTTGAAAAAAGCTGTTTTTTTTTTTTTTTTTTCCACTCTTTCTATTTCTCTACCTTTCACTACAGACCTAACGTATTGGACGTCTAATTATTATTGAACGGCACCAGATTAAGAGTTCTTTACGCCTGCTCTTAAAAAATATTAATCACATGTTGTTCGCGTTGAAATCAGGCATCACTTCTTGTAAATAAGTTACTTCAATCCCAAGAGGTGTACAGTGCAATTATTACATCGATTATCTTGTGATAACCGTGATGGACTGTACGTTTAGTAAGACAACCAAATATTCGCACAGGAGCACACAAACAACACGAACCTGAACGCTACAATCGAAAATAGCACAGACACAGAAACGTCGAATGTTTTCAAAAATGACGAAAAGTGCGTACATATGTTGGTAGCAATGAGTTGAAATATACCCCAGACATCGGTATTATTCGGCGGCAGGCAAGCGGTGGACAGGTTTCGTCGGCTACTCCACAGTGACGTCACGTGGCAATCGGCGCTGGCGCATTCTCTACAACCCCTCGCTCTATCCACGCGTTTCCCTCCCTGTTTTTACACAAAAACTTTACGTAAACAATATTAAAACTTAAGGTTATTTCTGATACAAGAAAAGTTATTGATAGTAAATTTAGTAACAATCATACTGTGTATGTGTTGAATATTTAAGTGGTGTAATGTTAGGCGTGTTAATTAGCCTAGCTGTTTTCAAAACTGTTAAGCTCCGCGCCTGGTACGTAAATGTCAAAATTTTCGTAACACAAGTAATGCGGTAAAATACTGAGAAATTAAAATATTTAAAGTCTGCTGTAATACACAAGATAAACCATATTTAATGTATAATTACAGTTTTATAATGTAAGAAATACGAATACCCGAAATTTGCACTGATAGATGAAATTCGATTATATTTACTACACAAAAAAAATTAATTCAGAATTAATACGCCCAAAAAACATTTTATTTTCCACAACACAGTTTTTTTATATGAGCCACTGCAAAGTACTGTGATTTTATCAAAAGTTATTTTTCTTGAAAGGGTAAAGGAATATTAATTAAATACTGCGTTATTATCAAACAGTTTAACGTAATCTTTTTGATCGGGTTAGTTGTAACTTTTCTAAAACAATCTTTGAGATGCGTGTCCAATATCCTTCATTTACAAACTGGCGGATTCCGAGCTTATATCCATGCTGTCAGACTGTCACCCTCATTATAATTGATCAGGGCAATACTATGAACATGCCCCAAGTGGTTGATTTTCTGGACCAAAAATGAACACGAACCCCCCTCTCAGCGAGTGTACTATAATGACAACTGCTGACAATTCAGAACACTCAAAAACAAATTTTTTTCCCCCACAATTCCGTATTGTCTTCGTATTCATACACACTATCCCTTCTTGTCTTTATCATCTTGGTTTTCCACATTCAAATACTTTACACATGCGTTAGTTCTAGTCCTATCAAAAAATGGACAACATTGAAATGCTGCGTGTTAACGTGATTACAACATTTCATTTAGAATTATGTTCGTGAGCAGTTAAAATATATTCTAATTTTTGCAGAAAACTCTCCATGAAAATCAGCATAAAGTTTCTCTGCAACTGAAATGTTTTCAAGAAGATATTTTTCTGGACAAACCAACCCATCCATTAACTGTGAGGCAATGTAATTATTTCATTTCGTGTCAGATACACAGAGCCTAATTTTGGGTATACATTACCTAATGCGAAGTGCAACATATCCATCAACTCATCTGAAACCTTTAAATTATTGTATATTTCGGCAATACAAAACTTTCAGGTCGTATGTTTACGTCTAAAACGTCTTTTTCAAAACACTTGGAGGTTCATTCGGCAATTTTAATGCCGTGAGTAGTTCTCCACCAAGTAATAAATTGCACTGTCTGTGATAAATGTTGACTGTTTGGCAATATCAGACGCTAAATTTAACAAACGTGATTCTTCAGCTCTGGCTTCTATTTTTCTTCATAGAAAAAAATGCCACGCGAATGCCTACAAAAGTATAATTTCTTAGGCAGTTTATAAACTAATGATAGGCGATGTATGTGTGTTCTGGTGACGCATTCCTTTGGGGAAAAAAGAAACTAGAACATCTTGGCTTAGTTTAACAGCTGTGATGTACCTACAATTAAGTGACTCGTTTAGGTGCTCAATTAATCTTGTAAATGTTTATTGCTATTCTGTATACCTTTCTGGAAAAGTTTGTTTTGATTGGTGAGTAGTTTGGTAGTTTTTCTAGCAGACTTTTGTAAAATATACTCTTCACTGAAATGAGTACAGCATTTCATATTGAGTAAGTAATTAAAATATTTATAAAAATTGTTGGAAGTAACAGTTACTAATCTACTTGTTAAATCATGCAGTTTTTGACATTAATGCTGTCTGCCCTTTGGCAGCATTTCACCCACTGCTCCTGAAAAATCTTCATTTGATGGAAAACGGAAGTATTTTATTCGTCTTTGTTCGGTTTGCTGCTCTGGTTACATCGAAACACAGCGCATAATGACATATTTAAGTAAACCATGCCGTATACTAACACATCACAATGAGCTGTAATTTAATACACATTATACAATGTGTGCTATTATAATAACATATAATCGTATAGCAGTAAAACACATACTTTCCCCAACTATGTAGGCTGTAAGGCATACGATGCGCTAAGGGCGGCGAACGGTCGCTGGGAAACACTAGGGACACAGCTGGCTGCACGCCGTCTGACCGCCAGATGACGTCAGAGACCCGCAAGTGGAGGGGGAAAGATGCGCACGCCCTTACCTCCTTTCTTCCTAGTACCATGGGTATATTTTATACGACGATGAAAGAATGCATTGACATTATATACTTTCTTTGGCAGTCGTTAATTATTGCTTGAAGCTAGCAAATTATGACCACTGCTAATTTTTAATTTCACTTTCTCAATATTAATTCCGGAAGCATTTTCAGTATTAGTTTATTCGCGCGAATATAATTTGAAGATTTTGCTAGACACATTGAAAGATGAAGTAAACAAAGACATGTACTTAAATCACTTAATTTATGTTTACAGACGTAAAAATCAGAGTAAATACTTCACAGTACAGCAAATAGGTATATACATAACAGTAATTAAAAAAATTACGGACAAGTAGTGTATTGCTTAACTGATAATTATTTTCTAACATTCGGAAAATAATGTGAATATGCTACTGGGAGTACAGACGAAAATATTTGTAAAATCAGTTTATTAATATATTCATCTAATTTTGAAAATTATAATAGTTCTTAATACCAGTAATTATTCTAACAAATGTGCTGCTCGCATTTTAAAAACCAAACAACAGTGATAGTAAAACTAAGTTACGTCAAGGGATAAGTCGCGTGATTTGGCAATTTTATACAGCATGAAAATATAGTTAATGCGAGTTGTTCTTGGCATTTTGGCAGCGTCTTTTTACTGAACAGTTGCATCTAATAAACCTATGTGGCAAACAGAAACAAATCATGGATCCATGAAAATAAAACTTATAAACCTTTTAAAAGTAAATAAAGTTTCGTAATGAGAATAGTAAAACAAAAAAGTGCAATTGCAGCGTAGCCAACCTCGTTTTTAGTTGAATTGGCAACGTCGTTTAATTTTTATTAAGTTGGTTATACATTCGCGATCAAACTGCAATATTCGGCTCGAAATAATGACTCGACTCAATGCAGGGGAGTGCCGCCTCTCTATCTTACTTGCTTTGTGGTCTATTCATATAGACTACCAGGAAGAATACCAGGTTTGAAAGTGCACATATTCGCCCTCCCCCCTTTTTTTCATCACCGAACGACCACTGTCCAGCCATAAACAAGCCTGACGTCACGCGGTATTCAGACCAGACAGCGACCATGGCCATTGAATGAGTTGGGAGGGGGGGGAGTGAGGGAAGAGGTCAGTTCCAGGAAAACACGTTGTTTACTCTTGACAACAACGTTGCAGACGTAAATCTGAGCTTCAACACACTGTTGAAGTCGTCTGTTGTGATTGACACTTAACGTTACCATATCGGAGAAACATTTCGTTGCTTTGGAAGAAGTGGCTGAATGAGTCTTCACGCTCGCGTAATTTTATATATATATATATATATATATATATATATATAGACACACACATAAAAGCAAATTACCACTCACTCATTCATCAACGCCCAGCCCAAACGCAGGACCTAGAAACATGAAAATTTAAGGATAGCTTGATCATAGGCTGTAGGGGCACTCTAAGAAAGGATTTTTTAAATTTAAAAGTTAAGAGGTAGAAAAGGGGTGAAACGTGTTTTCAAAGAAACATCTATATCTCATCAATCTAGAGGGATATTGTCATAAATTTTACTTTAAAATATTGCGTACCTAATTGCTTATTAAGTAATTTTCATCATTTTATAAAATTCAAAAAATAAGGAGGTGAAAATCTGTAAAAGGTGGTTTCAATAAATTATTGATTCCTCTTAAACCAGTAGCGATATCAAAGCGATTTTTTCTTTAAAATGAAGCTCACGAAAATATATAAAAGTAAAATTGCATTTTTTTTCTTTCGGAATTTGACAACTACGAATGTGATAAGAAGTACAGTATTACAGAACTCCTGGAAAGTGAACATGAGCACAGAGAATTACTTCAGAAGTTGTTACATTTTGCCATGTTGTCTTAGACTTATTTACTCTATGGTTGCAGTATAGGAGCTAGAAAACAAGGAATATAGTTTACAAAGAAGTACTGAAAAGTTAATATTAGCAGCTATTATTCTTAAAATGTATCAATATATGTAGATATTTTATAGCAAAAAAAATTAAGGTTAAAAAATGTTAGGTTCCTCGAACCCACTTGAAACTGAATTTCTATAAGTCATCATTAACGATAGTAAAAAGAGGGGGCTGGGTTGGTGAACTTTCAAACAGGAGTGCCTGTACACAAAAATATTTTTTAGCAAATGATGTCGCGGGAAACTTTTAATTCGAAAGTACCACTTCCAAGACAAAAACTTAAATAATAAATACAACTTCTGCAATGCGTGCGTAAAGCCACGGGTGTAAAGCTAGTTTTTAATAAAAGCAAATTGATTTACAAACATTATCAAGGGAACTCAGGACACGCTTATTGTTTTAGCTTTATTTAAATGATCGCGTCAGTGTTGTTTCTTATCATACAACCCCTTTAATGGGTCGTCCTACATAAGTTGCGTCTGTGTGTGTGAGGCACATAATTATGTGTATAATCGATAAAGCGCTAAGGGTGTAGCTGACCAGTGTATGTACTGCCGTATCGCCTCTACGCACAAACTACTTAACTGGTATGCAGAGCTTTACTATAAATCATTTTCCTATGGGATTTTAAGCGGCGACCATATTATTTTATTCTTAGGAAGCATAGTAGAAAGTCTAACGCTTGTTTCGCTTGTTTCTATTGTTTTGTTTTTCAATTCTGGTTGGTTATTTTTCTAGATACTGCAGTCTGAAAAAGCCTTTTTTAGTCACTTTGAAGGGACAAAATATTACATTTATAATAACCGTGCTGAATTTTATAACTATGGCGACAAATTTTGAACTTTATATTCTTTTCATAGATGCACAAATGTAATATGCATTAAATGAATTTGTCACGGAATAATTAATCGTAACTCGCTGCAACGCCTTTGACGCACAAGTAGGATGGCGGAATGTAGCTTAAAGTCCTTTATTTGGTGGCAGACATCAAATACAGTTGCACATGAAACTGAATAAAGACATTTTTTTAATTTAAATTTATATCACTGTTATTTTGTGTACGACTTTTGCAGCAGTTAAAGCAAGAAGTACAAAATTAAGCCTTCAAGAAATGTATTCTCTTGATAGATTAAAGTACGTGGAATAGTGTGTTCTTACTGCGTGTCAAAAGCAGTTGTTTAAACATCTTGCATTTTGCACGCACATGTAAATATTTTTTTCGTATTCGCCGTTATCAAAATTTGATAGTATTTTAAATACCTTAAACAACTATTTGGGGAAAGGGCTGTGATATGACATGCTGTTATATGCAAATGAATTTTGTAAGCAAATATACGTAGACCCCCAGATTTTTCGCGAAAAGAATTTTG
This sequence comes from Medauroidea extradentata, assembly GCA_003012365.1. NCBI lineage: Eukaryota > Metazoa > Arthropoda > Insecta > Phasmatodea > Phasmatidae > Medauroidea > Medauroidea extradentata. The sequence goes on along the minus strand of PNEQ01096877.1, from coordinate 1,775 downwards.
CCTCATGGTGTTTCAATGACTCACGTGCACACTTGCAGTTCTGCTTCATGACCAGTGCAGTGCTATGATGTTTCAACTCTCACGCGTCTTAGAGTTACAACTGCAAATCACAGACATGTGGTGTCGTAGAAACCGTACTGTGACTGGCACAGTCAAATGAGACACGTCGCTTCACAAAAATATGCTGCCAATAACCATGAATCAGAACTGAAGATGTGCACGTGAGTCATTGAAACACAGTGGGGCAATATTCTTTTCGCGAAAAATCACTGGCGCTGATAATACGCTAGTTTTCCTAAAATAGTTTGGGAAACAGAAAAGCTAAGGCAAGCGTAACTGTAGGTTAAGTTTACAACCAACTATTTTTACTATGCAAGAAAGTTTATACCTCCTCCACCCATTCCTCTAAGTAGGATATATTATTACTAAATTCGAACGTAAATTACGAAATATTCAACTAATATTACTATGTTTTCTACCGCAGTGAAGTTCCCGCGTGCCGTTACAGTTAAATCATTTTCTCCGTCATAATGAAGGCCTAGATCTGCTTGATGCCTATGTATTAAAACCACAATTTAAGGTATCTTTAAATATTTTATATATATTTTGTCAGATATAGCATCACATAAGAGATAAAAGGACCTGAATTATTTCACTTTATAGGGACACAGTTATACAATCGTAAAACTAGCTACAAATATAGCAAGATCTTTTATTGCTGTATTTTAATGCTAAAACAGTGAAGGATTGTTATAAAGTAATATAGTTAATTTAGTTCATTTTTTTCTTACTGAAGAGTTAAAGGCGGATTCGCCACACTTAACGCACTTACGAACACACGCCCGTACGTTAAGTATTTGAGGTTTAATTCTCAACAACATTATATCTAGACATGCGCGGAAATGTTTTTTTTTTGTCATAAGACACCGTTAATCGATAATCAGACATTATTATTGGTGACCTAAAAATTAAATAATTTACAGCCTAGGGATGCCGTCCACCTCCAGGAAAGCAGCAATTTTGCTAACGTTTATTTAGTTCTATATTAGGCTTAAGTTATGGAGGACGACGGATATTTCGCTCTCGTATCTCTGCTTACCACGTATCAATTTGCTAGCAAACTGTAATTAATTAATTAATTTCAAATTATGATCACTAGCTACTGATTTATAGGATGCACAGATATGACTACTAAAGTTTCGTCGACGTCCATTAATTAATTACGTGATACGAACTTAAGGGACAGCACTGTTTTTCGTCTGTAAGGCTGGGAGTTGACTGCAGCTTTAAAAAAATGATTTCACCAAATTAATTAAAATTTATTTGAGTCTTACGTTTGTACTGCTTAGTACTGCTGAGCTCACCTCACTAAAGACTGAGTAAGGGTCGAGCTCAAATACTACCATCTCGGGTCCTAAACAAGAACTTGCTGACAAATATCTTGTAAACGTATTCCTGAACACATTTTCTCCGTGTTGGTGTCCTGAGATGGTATTACGTATTAGATAAGACACGGCTTATTCAGGGGCGTCATTTGGGTCTACAGGGGGGGGAGGGGGCAAATGCCCCCCCCCCCTGGATTTAGAATTTTATGTGTGTAAATATATTTTTTGTATTTTTAAATGTAAATAATGCTAACTTAAGGACATAAAACTGAAGTTTTATTATTAAAGTATCTAATTTATACATGGTTAATTAATAAAAAAAGATGCAACAAGGTCACTGTCGCCAGAAAACAAAATCTTGCCCCCCCCCCCCTCCCCTAGGAAAACCTG
>PNEQ01096876.1:0-14338 GCA_003012365.1 Medauroidea extradentata | reverse complement strand
TTAATTTCTTTCTTCCCTATTCCTAATATTTTGTCTCTTAATATAATTAAAAATGGTAATTTTTCAAAACTATTCATACCATTTTATTATTTGAGTAGTTTGACACATGATCAGTGCTGTAGTAAGTAGGGTAGTGTTAAAGAGGGTAATTGCTTTTACAGCCACAATATCCTTTAACCCTATCTAAAAACGCTACAACTGACAAGTCTAGGCTGTTGCCAAATGAATCCGCGAAATTGACGTACCTCTAAGAATTGCATATGTGCACGTAAGGCACTGAAACAAACTTGGGCAAAATTCTTTTCGTGAAAAACAAGGGGCCATACTGATTACCGGTTATTTTTCTGTGAGTCTCGATGCAGCAGATTCAGCAAATTATGTCAGTGGACAACTGCTGGTAGGCAGGTAAGTGGGCTTTAAGTCTCGTCGACTGTGAGGTCGTTAGAGATAGTGTCACACAACTTGGTGCAATGACAGTAGCTGGGAGAGGAGTCAGCCATGGCCTTTGTTATGGAACCGTCTCAGCATTTTCCTATGGAGCGATTTCGGGAAACCATAGAATTCCGAAATCTAGATTGCCGGAGGCGGGGATCGGAATAGTGGCGGCTCGTGGGTTGTTGCCAGGTAGGGCTGCAGTTGTCAAGAGCTTGTACAGGGTTGTGCGCTGGTTGACTCTACAGCCACTGACACGCTGTTACTACTGAGTGGTCACAAAATATCTAGTAGCCGGCAAATATTTCATGGTCGTTGGTCTACGGCGCGTTCATCCATGGTGTACAGTTCCGACTATCTGCAGTCCCACCTGGCAACAATCCACGAGCCGCCACTGGATCGGAACCGGGTCCTCCAGAATGCGAGTTCAACGTGTTTTTGCGTCACTCCGCTCGGTGACAACTACTGGTAATCAATAAGCAGGTTGTTGCTGAACTACAGTGACAAACGCTGCGAGGTGATACCCTATTCATTGTGGGATTAATAACATTATACCAACAGTGCCGTACAGTAGCTCATAAGGGAGACAGCCACACTTAAAAACCGACATTTTAAATTGGTTGTTTACCTGGGAGGAAACCAAGCCTACCTTCACAAATTTTTTTCTCAAAATCAGTTCACATCAGGTGTTCCATGAAGGTTGAGTGTACTGTGCGTTTATGCACGTGTAGCCCTATTACCGCAATGAAAACAACACACACACAGGTAAGATAAAAGCATACTCCATAATTGTGCAGAAGCTTAAGGGCGCGGTACCACAATTTTCAACACCGGTTTTCATTTTTAAATTCGTACCATATTTTTTTCTTATTTAAGACACAAAATGTAACTCAATTTTCCTCATACAAAATTTATTTTCACGCATATTTTTTGCGTTATGGCTCATTAAAGCCGAAATTTGCATGTTTCCGGTTTAAGGACCACATTAAAAGCAACTCTCTTACCAAACCGAAAAAAAATTCACAGTGAATAACAGTGTTGTAGGCTACAAATTCAGCTGTGTTAAACCACAAAATAAAATACCTAAAATACTTTTGTTTTTAAAAAAAATAGAATTTTTTAAATTTTTATTTTAAATTTTATAATTTTTTATTTTAATACAAAAAGTTTTCTCTTTATTTTTATATACGTAACACTATAGCCTGCGACGTCTTTATGCACTGTGAATTTTTTCAGTTTGGTATGCCAGTTGGTTTTAGTGTCGTCCTTAAAATGGAAACATACAAATTTTGACTTTAACAAGTCATTACGCGAAATGTGTGAGAGAAAAATGAATTACATAAGAGCCAAATTTAGTCACATTTTTGTGACTATTTTTTCCATTGTTATCATTTGTTGAAACTGCTCCTCTAATAACAAGTGAAAATCTATAGTATGTCTCCACATTCTCTGATATTGATGTACAATGCAGAGTTCTTTGATCACGAGTAACCGAGTGAGGTGGCGCAATGATATCGTGTTGGTTTTACCTTCGGGAGGTACCCGGGTTCGATCACCGGCTCCGGCTATCCAGATTTCGGTTTTCCATGGTTTACCGAAGTCACTCCAGGCGAACGCTGGGGCGGTTATTTAAAGCCACGGGTTCCCGTTTATGTTTTTGTGGGTTTCACTTTTTAAATACCGGTAATGAAAGGGATCAATTATAGCAAAACTATTAGGGGTACACATAAATGTTGGAAATTGTCCGTACTCTCTTGCCTAATTTTTTGAAAATATAATTTTCTATATTTTTGCCTAATTATCGACTTAATTATATTTTCATAAAGTCTTTATTTACCCAAAATAATAACATCGTATATTTTGAAAAAAAAATAAAAAAAAAAGCTAAATAGTGCATACAATTTCCAATATTTCTATTTAGCGGTTTGGCGATACCTTCTCCCATTCAAGATCTAAAAAATTAAACTTACAAAAATAGCATAAATAGGGACCCTTGGCATAAACAGAGGATGACTCCTCTTCCAGCTCTTGTCGTTGCACCAAGTTGTGTGTTACCGTTTGCAATGACTTCGCTGTTGACGAGACGTAGGTTCCATTGCAGAGTCATGTGAGGAAAATCTTGAGGCAAGGGTGAAACTAAGGAGAAATGTGAGAATCTGTTGAGGTGAAGCGTTACCACAATATTCGCGAGAAAAATAATCGACTTGCGAATGTAGCTCAAATGTATATTATTATTCATTCATTATGCACAAAACTTATTTGACGGCAATTTGATATTTTAGGTTTAGTGTTTCGCATACTGTAAAGCTGAAAAAAAAAAAAAAAAGCAAAATAACAATGATTAAAAATACGTAGTTGATTTTGTTTACGAAATTGTGTCGTAAACATTTTGTTTGATAATAAAAGTGGCATTAAAAAGTACGCCATCACTTTCACGCAAAAATGTAGGCTAGAACGAATGTAAATTATGGTGTAGATTCCAGTGCAGTCTTTCATTTACTCCATGGTTATATTCCTCTTCTAAAATATTATCAATAAATTAAATATAGGAATGTTATTTTTCCGCATGTGGCATTCTAAACTCTATTTGCGGCCGCCATGATTAATTTGCAGCTTGAGAAAATCTTAAGGAAGGTGTGAGGACACCTTAAGAAACTCTCAGTTTTTCTTTACATTTCACTCACTTTTCGTCTCTGCAATGAAAAATTTTCACAGTTCGCTCAGAGAGACCTGAGATTTTTCTCAATATGACTGTGCAATTTACCCGTAAAGCCCACCTACATTACCGTACCTTGATCAGGAGTAACGGCTGCTAGGGAATTGACTTCAGAAAGTTCCTTTCTAACGAGAGTTGTATACTTTTTTTCCTTTGGAGAGAAATATGGGGCACTCTTTTGTGTACAAGCTAGACGACGGAGACTTAAGTAATCGGCGATACAAAGTAAACCAGTTCTTTAGTGTGTGTGTGTGTGTTAGTATAGTATAGTGGTGGATATCTGCTTGTGACCACACGTCAGTGAAAGTCCACGCATGACGCCGATCAAGTTTCTCCTGAGATTTGTCACAAGTGGCTGAGCTGAAACAGCTGTCGTGGACTGGACGCATGCGGAGGAAATATATACGACAGATTGAAGAAATCACTTTCACGGTGCGGCGTGCTCGGTTACCAAGGTGATCGAGTTACAGACTGTCACCTGTCTCGATTAGCCAAGTCGGAATAATATTAATACAAAATAAGGAACTTTTTTTTTTGAAGGAAAATATAAGTTAGTCCCGTTGAAGCCTCGGACTCGAGAGCTACTAAGGGTCGTTTGGAATAAAAAGAGCAATAAAGATTTAACCTCTGTAAAAAATACTACACGTTACTGTACATGATTTTACATTAACAATAGTTACCTTATTCGTTTTACAGTTGGCAGCGAATTTCCGTATGTACTTCTGTGTATTTTTATATTTAAATGCAACAATACTGCAATAAAATCAACTGAATTCTACATATCTGAATCTTATATAATTAGTAAACTTGTCTTTATAAAACCATATACGTACCTACGAACTGCTCAATTTATCTTACACGAGCAAACATCAAGTGACGAGTCCCGAAAGGAAATATATTTCTCTTCGTCACCTGTTACACGTGGAAATATACGGGTTGGCTGAAAATATAAATTAAGCAGGACTTTTTAGGGTGCTTACTTTGTCCTGAATCACCTATAACACCTATATATTATTCACAAGGAAATGATACTATCTATGAACGATTCTTGCAATGGGTTCGTATTATGAAGATACAAGTTTTTTTTTCTGTTTTAAATACGCCATTGCGGGAGGGTTTTGTCGTATTGCAGAAAATCCCACAATAAAACAAAAACAAAGGAAGAAAATCCAGTAATCTGTACTCAAAAGACATAAAACATACAGCTACTTCATGAACGGAATTTAGACATATCCCAGAAGACGGCACAAGGACAAAAACAGATATAAATAACACAAAATTATTTTATAAGTGGAATATAGTCGACTGGAGAAGGACGACACATAAAACAACAAAAGACAGACAAAAAATTAATAAAAAATCAACAAAAATGGGGTGTGCGAAAAAGGTACTGAATGGATGAATGGCCAGACAAATTATTACATTCGTCTCTCTCGTAATTCGTGTTGTCGTCATTCCAATGTTACGACGCTAACAAATACATAAATTACGACTATAGGAAATTATATTACCAAAAAAGGCGTCAAACATGACCCTTGTTCACTGCCAAAGATTTAATTATCATGTCCAATTAGTGTCTACAGCAGTAATAATTCAGCAAATGTTGGTACACAACACGTTGATTGGCGTAGATTCCACAGCAGGGCATATTGCAAACCCAAATGAACCTAACTGCGTAGTTATTTAAAGGTAACGAAGAAGGTCTAACGAATAATTATGAAATACAAAACACCGAAAATTTTGAATTTCTATGTTAAACTCATCACGAAAAAGACGACGATTCTGTATTTTTTTTTGTGTATGAACTCAAGAAATACTTTTCAGTCTGGTCAATTAATAATATGCACGAGTTTAGGTAAATGTAAAAGTTATTTTAATTTACGTTTTCGTAAACATCAACTGACAAATATAGAATTCCTCACTGGAATGTCGTTCGGTTGTGGCATGCATGTATTAAGCAATGCCAAGACGGTGGAAATATTTATTGGTATCAGATCGTTAATCAAACAAACAGGTTGACAGGGAAAGCATTTCCAACGCTCCTTGTTTTTTGGGAGACGTAATATTTCTTCACTTGCGCAAGGTAGCATAAAGCTCTGAAGAACTTCTTGTAGCCAAATACCAAATCTAGTATGGCCCGAAATATGGTCTACATAATCATGTCCTTGATTTAATTTTTACGCATAATTGTTGTCAGAGAGGATACATTGAAAATTTTAGTAATTCGTCACGTTTTAGAAGAAAACCACAGTGCGTTTCTCCCATTGCAAGTTGGTGGAATGTTTTGGTTTACATAACTTGGGTCATAGTGTTCTTAAAATAAGTTAAACTCGTCTATATAAATTATTCGTCGCAGATAAATGCAACCGCACTTCTACATTGTGCTCAAAGTCTTCAGTTGTTGTTTTTGTTTTACTTAACGAATTTCGAAAATTTGTACCCTTATGTTGGTACACTTTTCAACTTAAGGGACCTCCATACCTGCGCTTCAAACGCTTTGCAGCGAGTTGCGGCTAGTATTTTTTTGACGAATCTATTTAACGCAAAATATTTTTGTATATCTACGAAAACAACGTACACTTCAAACTATGTCGCTATAGTTACAAAATTTCGGTACGTTTATTAGAAACATAATTTTCGGGCCCCTCAAAATGGCCAAAAATGGCATTTCCAGACTGCCGTTTGTGGAAAAATAACAACCTGATTCGAAAAACCCAACTATAGAAACAAGTGTTAGACTTTGAACTATGCTGTCCACAAATAAAATATTGTGGATACCGCTTGATGTGCCATAAGAAAATGATAACAGTAAAGCACTGCATGCCATCTGAGTGGCTTGCGCGGAGAGGCGATAATATATTACATATGTCGGTCAACGTCAACCTTACCGCTCCTGTCTCACACACAAACGCAGCCTATCTAGGGAGGACCCTTAATGTGTTTACTTGTGATAGTTTGCTGTTGTAGTTCGTACTTATCGTAAACGAGTGCTCGCCAACGAAAAACTTTCTTTGGTAAGAATAAAAATTCCAGGATAATTTTACTCAATAAGATACATAAAATTACTCGAAAATTTGTAGTAACTATGAAAAATTCGGTGGTTTGTGAGTTTTGTGCAAACTAAATCTAAACGGGCAATGATTAGGAATGAATAGTAACCGATTAGAATAACGTTCTCTCAGCTGGCTTGGAACTACGCATTGTAATTCTGCTGTGTTTCTAGACCAGAATACCCGAAGCAGGGCGGGTTTTGGGGGAAAGGGGCTCATGGGGCCAGGACCCTCTTCCCCCTTTTGATCTTCCATGTAGAGTTTAATGTGGTATATTTAATTTTTTTGTTTAGGAAATGCCTTAAATAGCACCATTTCCATGTAGAGTTTAATGTGGTATATGTTGCGCATTCGTAGATTTGCACGCTAGGGTAAAAAATATTAGTTTCGATTTCATGGTTAAGATATGCAAATACATAAGATGAATGTTTACCTGAAAAAAAAATGGCAAATTCCAAACAAATAAACAATTTTCTTGACGTACATCTCATCCGGGACACGTGAAGCCAAACAGCTGAATGAAGGTTATGTTCGGCTGCGGTATCCATGGAGATAGGAATTGTTTCCCACACCTGACTGAAGCTCCGCCTCTTTCCAAGTCGTCCATTCTACCATGCCTACTTTCTTAGCGCCCCTATACGCACGTGTGGCAAATTTACAAACTATTTTGTAAAGTGTACAGTGTCAAAAGCGAACTGACTGGCTCATGTCACTGTGGAACGTTACATCGCACGGTGCTGATTGTGCAATTAGATACGTTTCGTCTGGTAACTGTCGATAATATCTGCAATGGCATTCCACAGAAACACGATCCATCATACATGACGCACAGTGCATAGCGCGTATATTTACAAGGCGGAAATATAGTAACTGTCCCATACTGCGTTTAGGTTATTTACTTCCTAAACATTCTAGCAAGTTTTTTTTTTACAGTGTACGTCACGTACATTTATGAATATCGTCTCGACGCCTGCCATGTGGCGAGAGGAGCCCGAGTCGAGTCCCTGTAATCTGTGTATAAAACTTCCAGAGATTCTCTGTGAACAGTATACGGTTTTAAAGCCAGTATATTGCTCCGTTTAGTCAATATAATTTTTTTGAAATTGTGTACTTCCTTAGTGCTCACCCGGTACTGTGAACTGCATGTAAACTACGTTTTTTCCGACATGTGCTCACAAAAAAACTTTTGTTTTTCTAGGTGTAAAACCAAAAAAATCTAAGAATCTACTTCCTTATAAGAATTTCGATTGCATACCAGGCTTTAGCGTTGACTTTTAGTCTTCTCCTCTGGCTACGCACTCTTCTGGCTTCAAAGTCGAACCTGGGCGGTCACGTAGTAGCTACCAAGCGAGGTGAGGTGAGGGCTCGGCCCCCCTGCAGACCAATAGCTAGCCCCCCCCCCCCCCCGCAGACTTCACCATGGGGCACGGGGTACCGCAGACGACGACATGTATTTTCTTCGACCAGCGAACCCGTCCGCGTGTTTCTAAGAAGACATCCGCGCGACCCCGCTAGTGGTCACTAACCCCTCAAATCCCAACCTTCCTTTTTTTTTCCTTGTTGCGACACACGACTCACTATTTTTCTACTCGCTAAGTTACCGCCTTGGCCCGTTCTACAGTGGAACGGAAGCGTAAGAAAGTGGATACGTAACACGCAAACGAAACGAGCACACGGAGTGAAATACGTTTTCTATTACACAATGCATGAAAACGCAGTCGTAAATATACGGACTTGCAACCTATGAAACGAAAAAGAAGATGTTTCTCATGTAATAAATTTCCGACATTAATAAAAATTAGTTTTACCTTTATTTGCCGTTAAGTATGTTATAAATATTATAGCAAGGTTTGTGCGTGTCTTCCATGGCAATAGAAATGTTAACAGCCGCATAATTTTAACGAAATAATTAACGGTCAATATTTCACAATGAAAATTTTTTTCGTGTGTTTAATTTTTTAAATGGTACGTGACGGAAAGTGCTCAGTAGTGTTACAGTCACAAATAATAATTGTAAACACAGTGAACGAAGGCGTCTTTAATTGTTAACTGTGAAAACTCAACGTGTAAAAGGTTTGTAAACAATATTGGTGGTGAAAGACGAAATGCTCTATCGCTATTGGCTAAACGCAAGCGCGGACACGTAAGAGTTCGGAGTTGACCAACTCTTATGCGTTTCCGGATGCGTATCCGTGTCCGTTTACGTCCCATTGTAGAACACACGCCGAGAGTCTTGCGTTTGCGTATTAATGATAAGTATGTGTTTGCGTGTCACTGTAGAACGAGCCTTTGGATGCTTGCAACGTGATTCTTTCGAAAGAAGACAGCGAACAAATATTCAAGAGTATAGAACTAATATTAATTAATACCGCATGATGAGAACACCGGAGAGTATGGGAATCGCATCCCGGATTCGGATTTTATGAATGGAAGCCCGTAAGCATTCTGCGTACACCTAAGCATGACATGAGTGACCTTGCAATGGAGAGGAGCCGGAGTGAGAAGGGTAGTGGAAACGGGAGATCCCTGAGAAAACCCGTTGACCAATGGCGTCGACCGTGAACGTATACAAACCGACTAGTCTACACAGTATTTTATGAAACTCGATTACAACTATACTTTATTTGTATTTTGTTAGGCTTTATGTCTAGTCGACGACAAGGTCAATGGAAACGGTACAACTTTACATAATGGCAGAAACTGGGAGAGGAATCGGCCATGGCTCATGTTAAGGGCGCGGTCTACCGCAATTTTCATCATCATTATTTTATTTTTTTATTTGTACCACATATTTTTTTTTCTTATTTAAGACACAAAATGTGACTAAATTTGGCTTTTATAGAATTTTTTTATCTCTCATAGTTTTCGCGTAATGGCTTGTTAAAGTCATATTTTGCATGTTTCCGTTTTAACGACCACACTAAAACCAACTGATATATCAAACTGAAAAAAAATCACAGTGGATAAAGACATTGCAGGCTACAATGTCATGCTCATAAAATTAAAGAATAAAAATTATTTGAATAAAAAAATGCTGAAACTGAAAATATAAATTTAAAAAATTCAATAATTTTTTTAAAAATACAAATAATTTTTATTCTTTAATTTTATGAGCATGCCATTGTAGCCTGCAATGTCTTTATCCACTGTGATTTTTTTCAGTTCGGTATATCAGTTGGTTTTAGTGTAGTCGCAAAAACGGAAACATGCAAAATATGACTTTAACAAGCCATTACGCGAAAACTATGACAGATAAAAAAATTTTATAAGAGCCAAATTTAGTCACATTTTCTGTCTAAAATAATAACAAAATGTGTGGTACAAATAAAAATTAAAATATTGATAATGAAAATTGCGGTAGACCGCGCCCTTAAAGAACCATCCCAACATTCACGTGGATCTATTTCGGGAAAGCATGTATAAACCTAAATTACGATGGTCAAAGCCAGGAATCGGACACATGCCTTCTAAACACGAGTCCAACATATTACCGATGAAAATGCCTACATATGAAACGCGAAATAACTAAATAGTTATGGAATCGAAAAGAATTCGGGAAAATGCAAAATAGATGCAAATCGTAAAAAAAAAAAAAAAAAAAAAAAAAAAAAAAAAAAAAAAAAAACCAAAAAAGCAGTGCCAACTAAAACTAGTGCCTTACGGGTCCTCGGTTGTTTCAGTGACCAGAGCCCTCGCCTTCCTTCCAGGTGATCCGGGTTCGACTCCCGACGGGGTCGATACCAAGATTTTCGCAAGTGGGAATCGTGCCTTATGATGCCACTGGTTGGCGGGTTTTCTGGGGTAATCTCCCTTTTATTCCCGCTCTTCATTTCGGCGCTGCTCCATACTCACGTCATAGTGTAGTGAAATTTCTGCTGCAATTTGCATTACATAACGTAACTAGGTAAAGATGCCAGTCGTACATTTTTTAGGTCTCACTGATTATAGTTTAAACTTCTTTTAAGGAAATGTACAGCTCATTACTGACTTACACCAATGCCCAAGGAAAATATTATCCTACTTAGATATTTGTTTCCGCATTTATTCGAACAATATTGCTTTAATTTCCGTAATTGTTGGTCTTTCCCTGAGTTACCTTACATTAAAAATATACTTTAAGTACCAACAAGGTAGGAAACATAATTATTCACAGTTTCTGAAGTTGTCATTTCTTGACGACTATTCTGGGTACAGTACATGTACTGTTCTACAAAAATGATTTGGGGGGGGGGGGATGGGATAGGAAAGTCTCTTTTGAGTGTCGGAAAAAAAATTTATAAAGCTTTTTAAGTCAATACTCCTCAACTCCAAACGTAGTTTCTTTGGACCGATTATATGGCAAAATCCTTCTAGTCGCATGCCCGAATTTTTTTTTTTTTTTCATAATTGAATACTTCTGCTGTTTTAGAGTTCAGGCGTGTAACAAGAGAAGAATGCTGTGAGACCGTGTATATAGCGTAGGTTCCATGGAATTAGTCGCTCGATACATTCTTGCGAGACAAGTGCTTACGTCTTCTGCAGCATATGTCCCGTTTATCTGTAGAAGCTTACTAGCTGTTACCGTTGAGAAATTAAAGGACTTAACTCTAAACAACTCTAAAACATTGATTTATTGTAGTCCCTCGAAAAATATAACTACTGTTTCCGAACTATAATAACATTCTAAGAGAAAATAATTTACACAAACGGTCAGATGTATTTTTCCAGAATTTTCAGAATGGTAGTTAACGAGATTTTCTTTTGTAGTTATAACACATGAAAAAGGGATATCAATTTTTTTGTACCAAACTCCATGTTTCTTAATTTTTTCATTGTTATTTACATAGTTTTCAGTAATGTAAAAAATATTTTACACGTACCATTCATGTGTTAAAATGGACATAACGATCAAGTTTAGTAGTCTGTAGTACCTGGATGGTTCAATGATTATTCTATTCTGTCGATGAAAACGAACAAAACATATTTCTTCCTTATATACCAGAGATGAGAGAATAGTACACATGGAGCATTTGCAGCTTATACTGGGGCCACGCCCACTTCGTTTATTCAAGTAGCAATATGGCGGAGTGCAATCAGCTGTTCCTGTATGTGTATTTCGAAATGAGGTTATGGTTGGCCAAATCACAGCCGCATTGTACACGTTGCTATGGTAACAAACAACATATTTCAGGTACCATTATGCCGGATGGGCTCTTACTCTTCCTTCTCAATGCCTCATATCCCTAATCCACGGCCGTAGAAGAACAGGTCTGGACACTCGCCTGGAAACTTGACCCCCTTGTTGTTTGACTGTAGTTTACCAAGTTACCGATAATGCTATACATTTTTGTCGCTGTAATCCGGGCGTTAGAGCTAAAACTCCGCCCACTTTCCTCCCACTAAGACAAACAATTTATCAAAACGTATTTTTTATCTATTTATGTAATACTTCCTTCGCTCACAATTTTAAATCATGGCTCCAGGAATATTTTTTTTACTTTATAATGTTAACAATGGAAAAAAGTGGGCGGAGTTAGAGTCCGATTACAGCGCCATAAAATACGACATTCTCGGTAACTTGACGAACTACAGCCAAACAACAAGGAGGTCAAGCAAAATACATTGTTAGATAGGCGAGTGTCCAGACCTGTTCTTCTACGATCGTGCCCTAGTCCTAATACGTGCGTTATACTCCATCTGTACGTTTCTCTAATCTATGCTATACACAGTACACTTCCATAGAACATGTTGTAGGATCTACGCATAGAGTACTGAAGAAAAACTGGATTTTTGTCCCTATTTTAACAGAATTGTGGCACCTACAAATAATCTTCCTTCGTGTACAGATAACGGCATTTTTTCCCCCTTGTTACACAGGGAAAGTGGTTTTAACCGCTGAGAACGCGTTATACCGAAAGCTCTAAGATATTTCAAGGGCAAGGAAATCCGGCTTGGCGATACAGTTAGCCAGGTCTTGAATCTTGTAGTGTTAAGTTACTGCTTGTCGGCGGCAATAAATACCAGCGGGACACAGTGAAAGTAAATACTGAGAAAAATAAAAGAGTGGCTCCCAGCAGCTTGTGGGCGCCGGAGTCAGAGCACAGGGAACGAAACCACTTTCCATCGCTCTGGATCAGCAATACAATGACGAAGACAACTCAGGAGCGAAGCCAGGGGGTTGAGGGTTCTAACCCCACTTCTCATAAGCAAAAAAATAATAATTTAAAAGTCAGATAAAAATATAGCAAATATTTTAACCAGTATAATATTCAATGATTCGTTACTAAAACCTTCTAAAAATAACTCTACAATGCACCTTGAAATTCAAATTTTCCCAGTGGAAGACACCCGAGCACCCCGCTTCAAGTGGCGTCGATGTTCCTTATATTATTCTCAGGTAAAACTCCCCTCTTACACAAATCCTGGCTACGCCACTGGGACAACCTGCTCCTTATAGCCATGATCCACTGTTTCAATTTTTTTTTTAGCGATAATTATTTTTCAAAAGAGCGGAGATTACAAATCATTTTGGCAATTTTGTTTAAGATGATACTATCCGTGACAGCCATTTTGTTTTCAGTACAGTAAATAAAACGGTTTCTTCTAATAAGTCAGTTAGCAATAATTTTCGTCCTTTCATTATAAGCTTAAACCATTGTACTGAAACATTTTGCCAACATGGAGAAAACAATTTTAAATCAAAACTGCCGAAAATATTTTTTTTATATCCGCTCTCGTTAATGTTTGAAATAATTGTTCCTAAAAAAAATTGGAAGCAGTGGAGCTTGATGGCCTTAAGGGGTCCTACCTGTGCTTCAAATTCGTTGCAACGAATTACGACTTTTTTTTTCGACTGAACTGTTTAATGATCATTATGTTTGTGTAGCCAACATACGAAAACAACGCACACTTGAAACTATGTTGCTGAAATATTAAAAATTCGGCAAGTTTATTAGAAACATTATTTTCAGTCCTATCAAATAGCCAAAAATGGCTTTTCCAGACTGGCGTACCTTGAAAAATAACTGCCGGATTGGAAAAACAGAGCAAATGTAACAAGCGTTAGGCTATGAACTATGCAGTCCACAAATTAAATAATGTGGCCATCGCTTAAAGTCCCATTGGAAAAAGGATAATAGTAAAGCACTGCATGCCATCTGAGTGGCTTGCACGGAGAGGCGATAATGCATTACATACACAGGTCTGTGGCAACCTTACCGTTCCATCTATCTTCTGCCTCACACACGCAAACACAGCTATCTAGGGAAGGCCCTTTAGGCGGAGTGTTAGACAATTTTAATGTATGTTCATAACATTTATTTAAATTGTATTATTAAAATTCTTTCTTCGACAAAGCATAGGATACATTCTTGGTAAACTGCTTGGCATAAATAATAACGAAATCTTTCACCAATTTGTCACGCAGAATCATTGCAAGAGAATTATAGGTTAATGTTCAGGATGTCTCTTGCAGTAATTCTGCAATACATATTGGTGAAAGATCTCATTATTACTTATGCCAAGCAGTTTACCAAGAATATATCCTATGCTTTGTCGAAGAAAGAATTTTAATAATACAATTTGAACAAATGTTATGGCTCAAAAACTGAAAATACAGTAAAATTGTGTAACACTCCCCCTTAAGACTTACGGGGACTGGTAGTAAACTTGAAGATAGCTCTCCGTGCCACGTGTTCGAGTAGGCTAAGAGGCGTGGCTAAGGGCCGGGGGCGCGGTTCATCACAGTGACGTGTCTAGAGGAAGTCGCAGTGGTGGGGGTGCGAGCCATCTGCCTTGTCCTTCCCCTCTCTCAATGTAAGCCAATCTCCCTGAGAGGAAGGGTCTTGCTGATATACGCGACGAGGCGGCTCTCGCCGTCCGTGTAGCGACGCGCGATGGCTTAGGCTTTTTGCCTGGCGGCGCGTGGCATGCATTTACTACAACTACCGTTGTTTACTTACTAAGAAAAGTTATTTCTTGAATATTTTATTTCGTTAAAAGAATGCCATGACAATACTAAAAACAATGCATTCTCAATGGGGCATTTGTTCTAAAATAAATAATAATAATAACATTTTAGATGACACGCACTATGATCTAATGTTATAGTAAAATTTACGAATAATCTTTCTATGTATAAAAATTGTAGCGTAAATCAAAC
>PNEQ01096875.1:0-14339 GCA_003012365.1 Medauroidea extradentata | reverse complement strand
GTAGAGGATGGGGGCTTCAAATACCTTCGACAGATCAGTGTAATGCACAGCGGGGTTGCCTACGCTGAGTTTTCATTGCGCTCCCCTACGAAGACGGTACATTTCCGCCTACGGGTTTATAGTTAAAAAGTGCTTGTTTTGGCTCGTACTACCTGCCCTCAAGCGTTGTATCATGAATTAATATACACCCTGTATAATCTCACTAATCCCAAGGTTGGATCACCAAATACGTTTCTGCGAAAACTTTTCTCACCAAAAATTTATAATGCCATTAAACTTCAAGTAAATATTTTGAAAATATGTAATAGAGGGTACCGTCACCAATGGTTGTGCGCAGGGTAAATCAGACGTTTTTTATTCGATTAACTTCTTACGTTTTAGAGTCTGTAACAACCCCACAACGTCAACTTTACAGTGCTATAAATAAGGCCCAGGCGAAGTCGCTGTTAGTGGCAGGGACAAACTTAAGACTGATTATCGCGTGAACAGCTATAGCTACTTATCCTGCTGCAATGTTAGCTCAACTTGCAGCTTTGTCATTCTAACACTTGATGTCTGAAGTACCAATCTTGTATACAGAGAGGTTTTTTCAATTAAAGTGAATACTATCAGTTATGAATAACACTCGCGAGCAAACCCGCGGGGAACTGCTAGTGTGTGTGTGTGTATGTGTGTGTGTTGGTGTGTGTGTGTGTGTAGGGAGTGTCCCGGAGGTGAGTGGAAATTGTCTGGAGGTGGGTGAAGTAGTAGTGATCCGAAAGAGAGGAGAAACATTTAAACATTTATTAGGGTTTTTAAACAATTTATTTTAAATAAGTATAAAATACAAGTACGTATTATTGTGAGAACCTATGTATATCCGTCTCTCCTCCACGGGTTTGCTACATCTTGAAATATTTTGTGGAATAATTCCCCTCCCAGTATTACAATAAACAATATTATGTAACCACGTGTATTTTTTGGTTACTCAATTAATGTCCATTGCTATTACAAGACATGTTACATTTTACCCTCGAGGAATGTTTGGGACATGAAAAAGTAGTTGAATTGCCTCGAAAATTTCTCTGTCACTTTCCCAAGAATCATCAGTGAGCTGCTCGATTAAGAAACAAATATACACAGCAAAACAAATTTAAATTGATAAATATTGAAGTATTGATATGCGTCTGCTACGTGATTTCCAATGTTCTCATGTAAACGAATTTAGTACAATACGTCACATAAAATTAAATTCATACAATATTGCCAATATCTAAATGCAATTAGATACACATATAGAATGACAGGCAATATATTTCTTAGATCATTCGTAAACTGAATGCAGAATGTAGCTTTATCATAAATCATTCCTAAGAGGAAAATTCTGATATGCCAGTCTTCACTATCATGTAGCTGCGGATGTTTAGTTCAATTTTTTCCCGCACATTTTATTTTCGTTTCCGTTACCCTACAAGATCAAACATGCTAAGCCCTACTTTAATATCCATATTGTTGTGTACCTGTTGGTTGTCGGACAGCATAGATTGTCTATCTCCAGCTGGCACCGATGTTTCAAACTTTTTGTAACCTGAAACCTAACGACACCTGTCTATATTATAAAATCACGTTTACATTTCAATTTACACGTAACAATATGGAACAGCGCTCCTGTCGGTGTGAGCTGGAACAGCCTCGTGTTTTTCTTATGAGATTCCTATATTGTCCTTATACAATATTTTGTTCGTATACCTGAAATGCTGAAACAAGCTGGAATTTTCTTGTGATGACATAACGCCTTCTCATATGGTAACCCACTAGAGGAAGATGGAAAATTATATGTAAACATATATATATATGGGAGTAATGAGCGTACAGTGCAAATATGTGTATACAGCGAAGACAAAAAATTCAACAGGAGAGAGAGAAAGAGACAGAGAGAGAGAGAAAGACTGAATGTGGCGCAACCCCATCAGATATCTACGAAAGGCACGAAACATTTTCCCATGAGGTTCTACAGGTTCCAAGCCAATAAGGGAGAGGGAAACTGCATTCTACTGGATGAATTAGAGATACCTGAGAAAACCTAATTCTTGTAAGAAAATTCTTAGTGAGACTACTGGAAATCGAACCCGTCATTGATTCAATATCTGTGAGTAGGTTTATCGAATAAAATTGCTAGTGAAATTACATGCTACTTGTTCAGAATTTAAAAACAAATTTAATATTGTATGTGCTTTGCAATACTGAGCCGGCATTTGCCAAATACAGAGCTGTTAATTCGCAAAGTTATGTTTTTCTATTCTCCATATTAGAAGCTTCAGCTGACTGGACGCTGGATGTGTTTCCAGACATGTGTGTATTCTGATGTTACGCCCCAGTAATGTGCTGACTGAGCATGAAGGGGAGGGATGGCAGAGGGGGAATGTATGCTCACAAGAAACAGACCTAAAGTAATGTACAGTGTTGCGTCATATAGCGATATCATATGATATCACACTTCAGGAATATTAAGAGGAAGTACAGAGGTTATTACTGCACCACATTGCGACATGTTATGTGCTGACTGAGCTAGAGAGGGAAGGGGTACAGAATGGCATTAATGTATGGTACCTTATCGCGAGGGCTGTCACATGGTCACGTGAGTGCAACATGATGGTCACATGACAAGCTTGCATGTGCTGGCTCGGCTAGAAGGGGAAGAGCAAAGGTTGGTGTGGATGGAGGCCGGGAAGGGAAGTGGTGGTGGGTGATGCCAGTGACAATGCATGCTTTAATTAAATAGTTTTCATATAAAATATTTTTATTTACTAAATATACACAATGTTTGGTTGAAAGGGAGATCGAAAAATTCTCGGTGACTCGGAGGAAACATGCTGTGAAGTGCAAACAAGAGAAATTCTCGGAAGACTCGAAGGAAAACCCTTGATGGCTGCCAAAATTTAAGTTAACAATTGACAGCAAAGCTCGAAGACAGAATGGCAGGCGGAAGTGATATACTAGATGGCAGCC
This sequence comes from Medauroidea extradentata, assembly GCA_003012365.1. Lineage (NCBI taxonomy): Eukaryota > Metazoa > Arthropoda > Insecta > Phasmatodea > Phasmatidae > Medauroidea > Medauroidea extradentata. Next base: position 11,351 of record PNEQ01096875.1, on the reverse strand, counting down.
AGAAACAAGATGGTTGCTATACATATGTGAATTACAATGGCAAATAGAATTTTTTTTAAGTTTATTTTAATTTAAAATTTTTTTCGAATTGCTTTCACTTGTGTCAAACATTAGGAAACTTTAATTCATTTTTAATTTAGTTTTGAAATTTTTTAAATTGGTTATCTTGATATTATGGTTAAGGTCAAAGCTCAAGGTCGAGGTCAAATACAAGATGGCAACATGGTTACAATACGGTATAGTCTGTTCACTTCAAACTTAGTATCCCCAACACATATATTATCCCAAAACAGTATTTTATTGAGGCCAAATAAGTTGAGTTTTGGGAGATTTGCAATGTTTATACTGGTTTTTAAATTGCAGGGAAGTTATTGCAATAAAACTATTATAGATGATTGAAAAATGGCTGAAATAACAGTTTAAGCTGTGCTCACTATATCGTGACCAGTCTGTGACAGGTGTCGTGTTACAAGAGGCAGCTGTGGCATCATCTGTGGCTTCTGGAATCCTAACTCCCAACCCTTGTGCTAAACGCTCCTTTAATTCATGTGCTATACTCCAGAATATAACTATTTACCTAAAATAAGGCGGGGTTACAAAGTTGTGCACTGTTGTGTGAAGACTATTACGGGAGGTCACAACGTTTAAAATATAGTGTTATTGGGAAAATATTAGAAAGTAGAAAGTATAAGAGATGGAGCCACCAAATTCGGCATAGAATTCGAAGAAATAATGCAAATAAAGGTTTTGAAAAGTGGTTGGCTAAATCGTTTCCCTTCATTTATTTTGTAGGTTTAGTATCCCTATCAGTGTTGGTAACGGTGGTGTTGGCAGGACTGACAGGCAGTGATGGTGGACAGCCTGGGATGTGGATATGTATAAAGAAGGCCGCGGGAGTAAACGCTCGTTTAAGTAACCTAGCAGTCATAAAAAGGTGGCAGCGGTGTTTGGTTATCGTGATTGAACTCTTTCGATGAGCTGTTAAAGCAGCACGATGTATTTGGTCGCGTGATTTCGGCGTGAGTGTAAAAGAACACAGTAATGCTTTTGCGCGAAGCGATTGATATGGCGTCGTCTGCGAAGTTTCAAATAGTTCCACCGGAAAATTTGGATTTTCGGGCGACGGCGGAATGGATTAAGTGGATTAGACGATTTGAGCGATTTCGGGTCGCGTCAGAACTTAGTGAAAAGTCGGAAGACAGCCAAGTAAACATGTTCGTGTATTGCATGGGTCCTGAGGCGGACGAAATGCTAGGGTCATTTGCATTATCGGAAGAAGACTAAAAAAGTACAGTGCAGTCGAACAAATTGATAAGATTTTTAATGTAGAGAAGAATGTAATCTATGAACAGGTAAAGTTTTTAAACGACAACAAGAGGGCAAGCCTACAGATGTTTTCATAAATGATGTGTTCAAAATGGCAAAGTATTGTGACTTAGGGGAACTGAAAGATGAACTCATTACAACGGTAATTGTGATAGGTGTCGGCGATAATAAACTTTCCGAGGCCCTACAAATAGACCAAGAACTGACATCCACAAGAGCAATCAGGCGCTTTCGACAAGCAGAGCAGGTTCGACAGCCGCCAACACTGGTACGAGATCAGCCAGGCACAGTTGAGGAAGTTCAGCACGGAACAAGGCAGCGGGACGAACGGCAGAACAAACGGACCACAGACAACACACACCAAGATAAAGCAGGTAAGGGTAGCATAAATGGATCAGATCAGATGCCTAACATAACCGCAAAATGTTCTAAGTTTCTAAGTGTGGTGTTATAACAAACCATCGTGTTTCCGCGTGTCCAGCTAATAAGGAAAATGCTATCGATGTGGCAAAATGGGGCACTATCGTAGGTGCTGTGTTCATGGAGACGTACAAGAACTGGCACAAGAGGAACCTGAAGTACGTGGAGTGGCACCGATGCCGTCACATTATTATCACTTAGAAGTGTTCTTGGAAGTTTATTCACAACCATGGTATGTAAAGATAACAGAAGATGGGCGTGAGCTGTCCTTCAAGGTGAATACAGGAGTAGATGTAACTGTGATTGGTGAACAGTTGTTCCGGAACAAGAAGCTGGAGTTCAGTGCAACGGAGAGAAGGCTGTTTGGAGCAGGAAAAAAACAGCATAAAAGTAATTGGCACTACAACAGTGATGATATCATACGGCAAACAAAGAACCATACAGGAAATGTTCGTAGTACAAGAGCAACTTGGCCGCCCAGCCATAAAAGCACTAGGTATAGTGTCCTTTAAGAATGCAGAAAAAAGTAACGGGGAAGGAGAGTAGTTGCATGAATAAGTCCAGGTGTATTGATAAGTTCCCATCAATATTTAAAGGCCTAGGCCAATTCATAAGAGAATATAATATTCAGCTGCAAGATGAAGCCAAACCATATACTGTTATGGCACCAAGACAGGTTCTATTTCCCCTACGAAGGATAGTTTAAGAGGAAATTGACAAGATGGTGCAAGATTAAGTGATTACACCAATAGAAGAACCAACAGAGTGATGTACACCAACGGTCCTAGTGAAAAAAAAGAGCCAGTTCAGTAAGAATCTGTGTGGACTTCACTGAGCTGAATAACTTTATCCTCAGAGAGACTTCTGCTACCGTCGGTGGATGATAGTCTAGCTCAGTTACAAGATGCTAAATGGTTGTCTGTTTTAGATGTCTCAAAGGGAAATGGTAAATCCCATTATCACAAGCTAGTGCGCCTGTCACAACATTTATTACCCCATTTGTACAGTACTGTTTTAACCATCTGCCATTCAGTATGAATTCAGGGCCCGAACATTTTCAGCAGCAAATGCAACATTTCGTGTGGGGCATGCCAGATATTAACCAGGCAGATGGCATCCTTGTGGGTGGACATACAGCATAAGAACATGATGAACGGTTAAAGGCAGTGCTAAGTAAGTTGGTGGCACATGGCATTGCCTTCAATGAGGCTAAACGCAGAATTGGGGTGAAAAAAGTTAAGTTCTTGGGGCATGTGATATCAGAAGGCACAGTAGGGCCAGATACGGATAAAACTTCGGCCAGCTGTGACATGCCAGAACCACTTAACATAACAGAGCTCAGATGTTTCTTGGTATTGTTACATACTTACTGAAATATATCCCTAACCTGTCAGAAAAGACCCAACCACTAAGAACCTTATTAAGTGCTGTTACAGAATGGGTGTGGCAAGAACCACAACATTGGGCACTAAGGAAACTAAAAGAGGAAATTGGTCAGCTTTCCACGTTAGCCCTTTATCAGCAAGGGGCAGACATTATAATTTTGGTAAATGCTTCTTCATTCGGTTTAGGAAATGTATTCGAGCAGCATCAACAAGGGGAATGGAAACCATTGGCATTTGCATCATTTGCAGCACAGAAATCAGAGAGCGGAATCACTTCAACCTACTGTGCTTCCAGAGGGACCATGGCTGCTAATGGGAATGGACATCCTTGAGCTGACTGGGGTACACAATTTGGTAATACAGAATTACTTTTCCTGGTACCTGGAATTAGTTCGTTTGGAACGACTCACCTTGGAGGCAGTAATTGCTAGGGTGAAGAACATATTCGCTCGCCAATGGATTCCTAAGAGGGTGCGAACAGATGGCAGTACCCAATTCACAGCAGAGGGATTCCAATGCTTTGCTAAGGACTACGGATTTCAACACATTACATCCAGTAAAGTTTCCACAATCCAACGACGAAGCAGAGAGTGCAGTAAAGATAGCGAAAAGGATCCTATCTAAAACGATAGATCCAAATTTGGGATTGCTGGCCGACGGAGCCACACCACTGGAATCCGGCTTCGAACCAGCTGAATTGTTGTTCGGGAGAAAGTTACGTACGACTGTGCCACTGGTGACGCTGACACACAATACACAGATTACTCCACACAGTCTCCGCGAGTTCCAGAACAAGGATCAACACGTCGAAGAAAGAGCCAAGCGAAACTACGACACCAGACATGGAGTACAGGAGCTGACACCCTTAAAGCCAAGAAATGTGTTTATAGATTGCTGACCTTGCCAGGTATGACAGAGTACTTCGACCAGCGAATCAGTTTCGGTCATACCTCGTGGAAATGGAAGCCCACAACATGTGCAGGAACAGAAGGCACCTGATCGCATTCCGAGAAACAGTAGAACAGATGTAGGGAAGATACCCACTCGCCGACCAGAAGCTGAGCTGAGGTCGTGTTCTCCACAATGATCAGAGACTGCATATTCTCCACAACGGCATCACTGCGAGATATTAGTCCAGAGAATACCTTCACGACAGAAATCAACAACTCCAAATTCGTCACAAGATGACTTCCGGGGTTTTACTGAGGATGAACAACAGAAACGTTTATAACTTTAGTGGGGACAACACTAACTTAGTTATAACATGTAGAATAACATAAACTTAGTGGTAACATATAATAAAGAAAGGGAGATGTGGTGTTGGCAGGACTGACGGGCAGTAATGGCGGACAGCCCGGGATGTTGGCATGTACAAAGAAAGCCGCGGGAGTAAACATTCGTTCAAGTAGCCTAGCGTACATAACTGTAACTTTTTAAATTGTAAGGGACAGTGAAATACTCAATGCATATTGTTTACCATGGCAATGTGGCAATACCTCGCTATGGGGTATCGTTTGTGAGAAAACAATGGTCAAAATACGAAGGTGCAGTGTAACTCTGCGAAGGTAGGAAATTATTTCGCCACCAACATGGTTTCACGCTAATTACTGAGGCAAGAGACCAGTATGCAGTCGGTACTTACATTACAGTAACCTTTGTGCATGTGCTGACAGTTAATTATGGAAGCATGGAACGTTTTACACGACCGGAGCTAGTCTAAATGCATCTCGTGTATGACGAAGCCATCACTAGAGCAAGTCAAACAGTGGAGTTGTACTGGTTAACACGTCGTCAACAATTTCGTGCATCATTTGTTCGGTTATATAAAAGATTGCAGAATGAAGGCTCGTTAGTGACGAGGACGACTGCTGTAGTGCTTACAAGACGAACTGCGGCATATGAAAAAGACCTGCATCGTGTCCAGCAGGAACCAACCACATGTTCACATGCTGTGGGCTGCTCTGTGGGTGTTGGCCATTCAATAATCCTACTAGTTCTTTACGAGGACCAATAGAAATGTTAGTCGTCATTAAGTCTCGTCGACAGCGAGGTAGTTAGAGATGGTACAGAAAACGTGATACCATGACAAGAGCTATGATAGGAGTTGGCCATGGCATTTATTAAGGAAACTTCTCAACAATCGCCTGGAGTGATTTCGGAAAACCATGGAACAGATATTAGGATGGCCGGAGCCCGGGATCAAACCTGGGTCATCCCGAATGCGGGTCCAGTGCATTACCGTTGATACACCTTGCTCGGTACACGAGAACCAACTGCATCCATATTACGTAAGAAAGGTCCATGTTCCTAGCAAGCGTGATTTTTCGCCACCTACTACATTGTATGAATGGTACCTGCAAGAAAACAATGTACAGACGGGACTTCAAATCGACTGTGCTCTTCACAGATGAGGCCCATTTTACCACGAATGGCATTTACAACAAGGGGAACAGCCACGTCCGTGCACACCAAAATCCCCACACCATGAACCCTATTGACAACCAAGTGCTCTTCATGGTCAACGTGTGTGTCGGCATTGTCAACAATAATTTGTTAGCACTTAATTTGCTACCTCACCGCCACAGTGGACCCAATACTCAGAGTTCCTGCAGGATGTATTGCAGGAATTCCTGAACGAAACACTATTGGCAAATTCGCCGCAACGTGTGGTTTCATCTAGACGGAGCACTTCCACATTTTTCTGCCGCTGTATGTCGCTATATTGACACTGAATTTGCAGGACGTCGAATAGGCCGGCCAGACCTGATTGTATTTTATGGGTTCATGTCAACTCAATTATTACGAGATGGTTGCATTTGTGGTACCCACTACTACTGATTGTGTACGTGCCACGCTGGACATTTATGTCGATTCCCAAGTCAACCTGACATGTCGTTGCCAGCTGTGTATTGAAGTGGGGAATGGCAATTCGAACAGCTGTCGTAAATATGTATTGATGTTAACAAAAATGTAGTACGTGCACATGCATTACTTCTATAGGCACGCTGTGCCTTGTTATGCACTATTGATAAGCTAGGACCATGAACTATTCGAGAAAACAACTTAGCCCTAGTTTGTGTCAGTGCCATTGTACACACCTGCCGTCCTGCTTCCTGGTCGGTGATTGGTTGTTGTGACTGCCACGTATCTTGGTGTTCATTCCGCAAACTACAGACGTATAGTGTTGCAGTAGCCATGCTCGCCAACGAGAGACGTCACTTCACAAAGACACGCTGCCAATAACTATGAAGCAGAGCCGTGGATGTTCACGCCAGGCACTAAATCAAACTGGGGCAAAATTCTTACCATAAGGACAGTGGTTGGTATCGGCGTTTAGTGCCAATCCCCATGTTTGCTCGAGAATCGCATATTTTATTCCTAGTCAGTGCAAAGAATGTGGTTGTTAGTTTGTTATGGTGCCCGAAAATTATGATCCTAATACGTGTGCTAGATGTTTAAAAATTATTTTTAAAATTTCAATTATTCAAGAAAATGGGCCACCTGTGAGAGTTTGGACAAGAGAGATTTGTCATCACTTCGCTATGATGAGTAATAATGTTCTCTGAAAATTTCCTTACTGAGTAGTATTTAAAAGTTACCAGTTGACTTTAAACAGGATGAGTAATCCTGTATTAGCAATTAAGGGGAAAGATTTTGCCAACCACATTTCAATAGATTTATTTGTTACGATTCTTAAAACTTTATGCCAATCTTGGTGGCTCCATTTTCTATAGTGTCCAGTTTTTCCAATAGGTTTTTTTATTTCAAAGTTAATTTTCAACGTTGCGTATCTCCCTTGATTGTTACCACACAATAGTGTTGGCCGTTGTGACCCGCCTTATTTGAAATAAAGAACCAAGTTCCGGACTTTGGTGAATGAAGTTTGGTGTATTTTGTATATGTAGTACTGGGCTTATCTCTAGTGATTTACTTACTCATTACCTGATGGTGAAACAAAACTTTACAAACATTAAGAAAACTATGTCAAATAGTTAAAATATCGATAATTATTATAAACGTGTAGTTATTAACCTAACTAATAAGCCTTATTTCCTCAACATTGGTGTAAATTAAGGGAAAAGTCAAATCTGCAGTTACATGTTAAATAATACCATAGTATGTTCATGCCACGATATTTTATAATTTATCGGGCTACAGCAATACAGACTCTTTTATTCAAATTTTGGATAAGAAACAGTCTTACTATAAAATCTGCAATCAATCAATTTAGTAGTTCTTGAAATATACATATTAAAATGACGCGAATTCGCCAGAAGTTAACGGAGGTATATTAATAAACACAGAATACTAAGTGTGTACTTAATTTTATATTTGAAAAATTGTTCTTCACATTTTTACAGTTTTATGATTCGCGAATGATTTAATCAGATATCATATTGGTAACAATGTAATAATGCTCAACATTTCAAACTATGGACACGGTATAAACAAAATACAGAACTCACGTCACCTTACTAAGTATTCTGCTATAAACTAAAAAAACCTTGGCGAAGTTCTTATAAATGGATTCTTTGATATCGCGTGTGTTAAAAATAAATTTAAAAAAGCTATAATTTTGTTGTAATGAACAAACACTACATGAACAGGGTCTTTGGCGTATGTGCCCCGTGATACTGTAAGAATCTTTCAGTCATTTTCCTAGCCGAACCTATTAGTGTTTAGTGGAGTAATGACATAGGCTCTTGCAATTCGAGGTATCGATTAGCATTTAAGCGAGCAGGCAGCATGTACGGACCCGCCTGCCGAAGTTTGTGAAAGCTGAAACAAGACAAATACATTTAAATGCCAGTCAGTAGATACTGACATTAAACCGGTTTTTACACGTTACTGTAGCACTTTACGTTTGAAATACTTCTGATTTCGTACACTAACGATTTTGGGACTGTGTGCAATTCAACAATATCCGATATAAATTAATACAGCGAAGCAGTTCTAGTAACAGTCTCGCACGAATTCCAGTAAGACAGGAAGAAAGACGAGCTCTAGTTGGTGATACGAGCAGGGCGAGGCAAATACAGCTGATGCTTTGTGACTACAGGAAGCCCTGCAAGGCTGTTAAGGACAAGTCACAAAACAAGGGAATGAGATTGAAGAGAACAGGCGTAGAGTTGCCACGCCCTTCTGCTGTCTTTAATCCATTACGCTGCTTTCTTCTTTTCTCATATCTTTCCTTTTATTCTCCCTTATTTGATTGACCGCCGAGCCAAACAGAAAACAAAATAAACCTAACAGAACAGATAATTTGCAGCGCATTCAAAGTCTTAAAAGTTATGTCTACAGTAGGGAAGGATTATTGTTTAGCGTATTTTCCGGAGTGTTTTACAAAGTTAGCTACTAAATATATCGAAATATTTAATTATTTTTACTTGCCTAGTTCGGAATGTGAATTATATTACTATCCTGTTTAACAACAGGGTAATTTTTAAAGAAAATATGCCCCTCGACAGTTTTAAGTGTAGTTATTAACTTTGAATGTGGTATGATGAACAGATACAGCCTTTGGAATTTTATATCAAAAGTTATTAATTAGTAACAATCATTTTGACACATTTAATATCTTGTATGATTAACGTAAAACTGGAAAAGTTAATTTATATATATATGTAAATACGCCCTATGACATAAATAAAAACATTTATTAATAATTATCAATGCATTGTTTACAAAATTCATAAATTGATAATTAATATGACTTTCCTGACACTATAAATTAAGTAACATTAACGGTTACATCTTTTATTCATTTTACAGATATACTTATCAGTAATGTTTAATACATTTGACGTAGAAATTTGAAATTCATAATTGAAATGGCTATTCCGGTCATGGACACGGTATAATTAACGTATACGCTTCAAAAATTGATAATAATAGCAATGGCGTATGTCCAAAAAACTGTTCAATTTATAACAATAGTTATCAAATCATTTGACATAGGATTGTAAACATGAATTATTAATACGGCCATCTTGCCACAACGTTACGGACCTAATAGGCGCCATTACTCAGTGTAGAGTGTATGGCACAAGACATAAGTTCAAGAGGGGCAAGTGTATGCTGGACATACTAGTCGTGTTTCACCACAGGGACTCAGCAGTAAAGAGCATAAGGGCATGAAGTATAACGACGTTTTTAGCTAAGTGGTCAGCCTTCCCTCATCCCTATCCTCGACAAAGACGATGTCCAATAGAGAACTATGTTTCAACTGAGTGGAATAAGGGTTACGTTTATAATTATATTGAGGTTATTGATGTGTGTTAAGTAGAGTAGGCATAAATACGGATATGTGATACTGATGTGCAGTAATTGTATGCGGGAGTATGAACTGTCAGAAGGTGTGGTTTATGTTCAAGTGAACCACGGGGAGAGGCCGCTCCCGCCAGACTTGGCGTACGAAGCGTCAGGGCTCGAGGCCGCAGCTAACTGGTCCAGTGTGGCAGACCCATGCTGCGCTGGTGTGGGGTAAAATCCGCCTGGGGTAAGTATCGAGTCATTTCATCAGTAAAATTATTCCGACAGTTTCCAGAATTGGGCCCCAGGACGTCCCAACTACACTTCATTAAGTAGCGGAATAGAAATTTTAAGATACAGCAAAATAATACAGAGGTTGTTTAGCGCGCATTATGCAGGATTCCGATGCATAATTATGTAATTTACACGTTGCAGTAGAATGCATTAAAAGTCAGCTATTTATATCTTAAAAATATGGTTTTTGTGTGCAATTACTGGAAGGAAATTTATTAATGAATCTATTTTACAATAACTGTCTGTGTTTGTTAGTTAATGTCTGCAAATTAAATATTTTTTTTAAATATTATCTCTCCTCTAAGTTTTTATATGAAAATAATTTCTTTAAAGATATAAAAAAATTGCATATATTTTATTGTTAGGCTTCTAAAAAATGTTTACAATGTTTTTAAGTTTTTAAATTTTTTATGTTGGTATTGTTATAAATGCTGAACAGTGACTGATGACAGTATCGTTAGAAAATAAAGAAATTTTTTTTTTAAATTAAAGTTATTAAAGTAAGCGGACAAAATAATTTAAATTTTCAAACTTTCGGTACTTTCTTCTTTGAATTGGTTGACTACATCCTTCACTATATCGTTTTGTAATGTACGCTTTATTTCGCGTTAGACTATAGCTTTTTTGAGGGCGCCACCTGCCTTGAATTCCGTAACTCAGAAACAAGTGAAGTAGAGGATGACAAAAACATTCACATAATTTTCTGCGTCGCCGGTGCCTAGCAATAAACTATAGTGCAATATTTTGGGGTAAACAGTTTTTATTGCGGATCGTTAAGGACACCGCCTGCTTGCAGTGGTTTCACACGTTGGAGGCATAGAGGAGAGGCAGCGATAAGAGTTACTGAGACGAGCGCGCCCAGTGCCACGTCGCCTCTATGTGCGAGATGATAAATTGGCTGCCGTGCCGTTGTAATATGGGGCTCTAAGTGGTGATCCTAATGTTTAATTTCTGGAAAATATGTACCAAAGCTCACTATGAAACCATTGATAAGGCTCATGTCAACCTGGGCTGTATACAGGCAGTTCAAACATTCAATGTCCAAACTGATAGGGAAGTTGAAGGAGACGAATCCAAACAAGTTTGACCAGAGAACCATGTGTCGGGAACAAATAGTTTACTAGTAATAGGTACTCAGGGGTACCGGGTGTGATTGAGAAGACGACGATAGCAATTGTTTACGGTACTTTATTTATTCAGCAATATCACAATAAAACCTCGGCGCAGAGCCGGTATCGATGCAGCGTGGTGTCCCGTGTTCGTTTTAATACAGGGTTATTATAAATGATTCATCGGGTTTTAAAAATCTGTAATTAAATAAATACTCCATGAAAAATTATGAATGATACATTAAAACAACTAGAAACTCTTCAAGTTATTTTACAACACCACTTTACAAATGTTCAATGTGCGCTCCCTTCGTCACTCGACAGACATCCAATCGGTAGTCGAGTTCGCCCCACACACGTCGCAGCATGTCCCTGTTGATGGTCATGACAGCTGTGGTAATACGGTTTCGGAGCTCATGCAGTGTTGCAGGCAATGGCGGCACGTAAACAGAGTCTTTCACGTACCCCCAAAGAAAAAAGTCACACGGTGTAAGGTCAGGAGACCGGGGCGGCCATCTGAACAGTGTCAAGTCATTCTGACCACAGCGTCCAATCCAGCGGTGTG
>PNEQ01096874.1:0-14340 GCA_003012365.1 Medauroidea extradentata | reverse complement strand
CTCCAGCAATCTTTATTTACTTTATAAATTTAACAATGGAAAAAAGTGGACGGAGTTTGAGTCCGACCGCCCGGAAAACAGCGCCAAAAAGTACGGCATTCTCGGTAACTTGACGAACTACAGCCAAACAACAAGGGGGTCAAGCAAAATACATTGTTAGATAGGCGAGTGTCCAGACCTGTTCTTCTACGACCGTGGTTATGACACAAAATACAAAAATTCAAGATGGCGACGATCACTCACTCTTAACCGCTCACGCTTTCTTCTGCCACAGAAAATTCTTTTATTCCACTCGGTCTTCTGCGAGTTCTAAACTGAATCGTTCGATCCACCAGCTGTTTAAACACGCGTGCACACTGGTAGATCAATTACTATAGCTAGAGACATGCAAAATTCGCGTTATTTTCTGACAGCTGACTAGACTCCAAGTGACTATAGGCTCGTTCCTCGTCTCCCGCCGCTCAATATTGTAGTAACTTACCGTGGAGAATGCTTACACGGTAGAGAGGCCAATCTCTGTAAAGACGTAACACACGTAAATGACAACACATAAAAGTTCGTGGCCAGTTGAATCGCAGATTATGCCATCTTATGTATAGGAAAGTGAAGTTTAGTCTGGTACCATATGATAACGCAAATTACGTGTGTCTATAATTAGGGATCTGAAAAAGTCGCGTTTTCTTTGGCGCACACGCTAGAATTCCAGCAACTATAAGTTCGTGTCACTTTCGCAATAAGTCCTCGACTTATTTGACACCTCCTAGGAGTCTCTGAGCCAATAATAACAATATACCTTAACGTGGCCCATACTACTATATCAGAGAGCAGCTAACGGACACCTGTTGTTTTGATTGAATACACATATATTCTTGGAGGCTAGCCTACACGTCAGTGAACCCGCGAATTTTTCCTGGCTCTAACAATTAGGAACCCCTGTTTTTCGCAAAAAGAATTCTGCCCTACGTTGTTTCGGTGCCTTGTGATTGGATATTTCAACTGTTACTAGTCTTGGTATTCTACCGGCAAATCACAGACGTATGGTGTTGTAGTAACCTTATTGTGGTTGGCACAGTGAAATGAGAGACGTCACTTAACAAAGACACACTGCCAGTAGCCACGTAGCAGAACTGCAGATGTGCACGTCAAGGCACGGAAACAAAACTGGGGCAAAATTATTTTCGCGGAAAACAGGTGCCCTTACTAATAAGTATGCATCAACTATTTCATTGCCTTGCGAGCACTTCAGCAAATCTGCTTCGTGGTAATAACTGTCCGTGTCTCTTTGTGTGGAGACGTCACTCGTTTGACTGTGCCAATCAGAATAAAGTTGCTGCGACACCAGATGTCTGTGATTTGCCAGTTTCCGAGAGTTGAAAACATCCAATCACTGACCTTGAAGCAGAACTGCAGAAGTGCACATGGCGCATTAAAAAAAGAGTTGGTGCAGAGTTTTTTTTTCAACAAAATCAGTTGCTATATAACTTATTTTCACCAAAATCCAATGACTCTAACAATGAGCGAACACAACATATATTCGTTACGGATGAAACAGACTTAACCTGCAAATTGAAAAACAAAATTAATAATTCTACTTATTCAAGAAATTCAGTTTGAACACTGCTTTAAGAGATTTCCCTTAATCACGATTCAGTATACTTTCAGAATGCAAATGAGATACATTTTTTTTCTGCAGCCCATTTTTATAGAACAAATAACTATTCCGAATTTACAATTTTGCATTTCCTACGTTACATTTCACAAAAGCTTGTTTATAAAGGTGTTTTGCTGGTCGTATACACTAGTTAGGGGTGAGCACTCATCAGAACCAACGAAATTTCTGGCCGATTGTACCGTTGAGTACAAACTGAACAGATTTTTTGATACACGCTATCGCGAGCGAATGCTTCCGTTCTGAAAAAACACCTCACAAAAAAAAAAAAAAAAAAAAAGGAAAACTACTATTAATGGTTATCAATAAACATATAACATACAGATACAGATAACCATTAATAGTGGTTTTTCTTTATTTGCTTTTTTTGTGGGGTGTTTTTCAGCACGGCAGCATTCGCTCGCGATGGCGTATATCCAAAAACCGGTATGCCGAACGACGACACAAAAAAGATCAAAGTAATGACAATAAACTAAAAATACCACAGGAAAAATTTGGGTTTTAAGGTACAAACGGTAATATTAAAGGAGTTTCCAAACTTAAAAATAAAAAGGAAGGTAAAACAAATTAATGTAAGTTACTCTTTAAGAAATTGTTAAATTGTTAAGGATAACTAATGCCTATTAATGATGGTTTATCTCGGGACAACTTGACTATTTGGTGGGTTTTTACGTACGTTCAGCTTACCAGAAGATTAGCGGCTTTAGCTTGTACTTGGAGCTGCTACCCTATTTGACTGAGCCAGTAAGACACCCGCTATTGTAATATTTGATGCATATTATCGGTCTGCAGACAGCTACGCCGTGTCAGACGTATGTAACCCAATCATACATGTCGTAAGAAACTATAGTGTTTTCAAGGGTATGTTGGCACAAAACATTTTCGCGATATACCATCATATCTAACAATGCCTTAAGGGTGCCGCCTACCTGCGCATCAGAGGCTCGGAAATGGCAGAGACATAAGGGCGACCTTGAAGCGCGTATAAGATGCCGCATCGCTTCAACGATCCAAACGTTGAACTAGCGTGCAAGCTTCCCGCAGAACCGTTTTTACTACGGGGCGTTCAGAGGTGATCATATAATTTTATTGGTGGAAAGTCTATAGCTAAGTTCAGTGCAGGTCGCAATCTGAGTTTCACATACATTTTGGAGTATGGAAGTCTGAAAAGGCTGTTTTTAGCTATGTTGGAGAGCTTGGAAACAATGTTTTTAATGAGCATAGTGTCTTAACAATGAGGTTCCGACCTTGTCTGAAGTGTGTTTTCTTTTCGTACGTTGGCACAATGCGCACACGTGGAATATTTTCGTAGATAAAACTTGTTTACGAACACGCAGCAACGCATTTGGAACTAGAGGTACGCGACGACCTTAAAAGTGAACATCTTTGTGCTGATATAACATTAACTAGGTACCGGTACATTATTAAGCTTTATACTTCCATATTGTTGAAACAAGTGATTGTGTTGCTAATGTTGTGTTGTCTTTTTCAAAGCTCTAGGCTAAGTAAAATATGAGGTAATCTTTTCAAGATTTTACTTTGCCTTTATTTGGTTTTATATTTTTGGTGGAGCCTAAGAACGGGCTGTGGCCTCTCTGCTCCCCTTCTGGATCCGCCCATGCAAAGAGAGAGAGAGAGAGAGAGAGAGAGAGAGAGAGAGACGACGAAAAATATAAGGCTTCCTTCGACGACAACAGACGAGTTGCTTACATCGATTCAACCGAACACTGCCAAGTATTTTACGAACGTCCGGTACACACCGACGATTGATTAGATGAATTTTCGCATATGCGGTTTGCAGAAGTCATATAACAAAGTAACACACATTATGCAAAGCATATATAGAGACGTCTGACGCGATGAAAAGAGATTGCCTTAAATCCTTCGGTACGACTCGATGTACGGACATTAAGTTTTTTTTTTTTGGGGAGGGAGGGGCTGGGGCACGTGATCGTGGCTATATCTATATAGAGATAAATGCCCTACTACATAGTCACCTATCTACGCATAGCCTAAGCCGCTGGGAATGTGAAATTTTGAGAGTTTCTTCCCCTCAGGACAATGTTTTCAAATTTACTACGGAACTTTTCCCCCTCCCCCAAAATATTCTTTGACGGATTTTCATGTTATTATGTTTGACGACTTATTATTTCGTATGTATTATAATTCTTGGCGGCAACCATGTACCATTCTTAAAGGCCGCGGCACACTTATTAATGTGCGTTTTAAGACAATGGAATAAGTTACTGCCTTAAATTTGCATTGTGTTCGCCAAATATTTTCTGTGTATGGTATGTTTTTTGGACTTCGAGGTCGTGTAATCGTGACACGCAGCATGGTTCTGGCTACACTGGAGACGAGCGCCTTAGCCACTCCGCAAGTCTCTACCACTCAGAAAGAAGAAACGTATGGTAACTTATTTCTAGAAAAGGTAATCCGTTCGAATAACATCTCGTGCTGATCTGAACTAAGCAAACTCTACGTCAGGAACAGCACAACTAGAACACACATCATGACAGTAATTAAATTCCTGCATCCTATGTACAAAGCGTGATGTGATGTAAGATAGTCGGTTATTGTGTTTTCCGAATAGACTGCTATAAAGGACAAAATTTGCAGCAACTGAATGTTTAATTAATCCCATGCGTTTTCAAGGAACTGCCGTTATGGTTGTGAGTTTGTGTGGAAAATAGAATATCTGGCGCTTCAAATTAGTTCTAATATCTTCTTCCTTTTGTTTCATACGGTAAATTAAAGTTTCACTATCAGTATTTGCTGTTTAACTAAACGTCGCATTTTGTTTTGTCGCAAGGAGACCATTGTGTTCGTCTGATTTTTCTTTGTCTTACTGTCCACAGTTACTGTGTTATTTGTTTCCGTTCGCTTCCCTCAAGGTGTCTGTGTTTCTGCTGTGTCATCTACATTCAGTTTTTTGTCGTTCGTTTTGTTTTGTCTGTTTGTGTTGTAATTAATTTTTGTCTCTTTCGCACTTACTGACGGGATTTTTTTTTGTGGAATAATCTGTGCTATTTATTATTTTTTCCTTGGTTTGGTTTTTTGGTGCTTTGGTGCTCGTTTGTGTTATTTTCTTGTAAATCACTGATTTTCTTGTGGAATTTATACGTTTACCTTTGTTTGATTACTTGTCTGTTTGTGGATATTCTCTGGTTTTCTGTGACACACCATTTGCTGTAATGGCGTATGTCCAAAATACTTCTTTAGTTTGTAAGCAGATCCTATAAGTGAAGACGCGCAGAAAAATGGCGAGATGATTGGCAATGAACGCGACGCTCGTCGTTGCCCATACAGTTTCCTCCTTCGTCTCCTGGGATACTGAAAATAGCTCCGTGTCGGCAGGTGCCTTCGCTTGACACAACGCTTGCAAGCAGTTCAGTGCGCTTACCACATCAGTCGAGTAGGTGAAGAATTATTTAGGTTGATTTGACAAATTAAGAGTGATGTACGGGAATAAGAAAACGTTGAGCCCTTTTCATAGATATCAATAACTGTAAAATTTTGGCAGTGTTATCGTACTCTCCGAAAGTAATATCCTTAAATGGAGTCACACTTTTGCATCTGTACACCTGCAGTCTTGATTCTCATCATACAACATAAGAGAACTTTCGTTCTTAGTAACATGAATTAATAGCTATGTTGTTATAAGTACCATAATACACTTGATATAATCACAATCCTAATTTTTTGGAAGTACTCCCATTCCACGGGTCACTGAAACTTGACTGTCCTTACCTTTCCTGAGAAATATAGCATTTATTGGGCATTTTAAAGTTTTCTAATTGTGTTGAATTAGCAGCTGTTAATTCAAAAGAAGTGAATCGTCGCTGGGCTCCGTGGATTATAAGTTTCACATACATGTAATTAATAGTTAAAATTTTTCTTGTAGAACTTCATGAACATGTTTTGGCAGCAAGTTCCTTTGCGTGTGGCTGCACATGGAAATAAATCGTGAAACTGTGCCTATTACCAAATATCATACGATATTTGCTACTTTATAGACTAGGCTCATTGTCACATAAATAACTTATTGTAAGTGTGTAAGGATGTGGTATATGAGTGGAAGAGGTCTAATAATAAAGAAAGAAAGAAATAATAATAATAGAGCAGCGACACCTGGTGGGGATAGACTTGCATCAGCTCGTGGGAATAACTGATCAATTATCACTTACACAGTTATCGACCGGGTTCTAAAATTATTAAATTAAAAATATTTACTAAAAAATAGCACTTAGGAGCATAAAAATAGATAAAAACATATTCATAGACCTACCGAATGTATATACAAAATTTCATTGAAATCGGTTAAGCTGTTTCGGAGGAGTATGGAAACAAACACTGCGACACGAGAATTATATATATAATATACATATAAACGTAATAAAAACACTAAACAAAGAATTCTTCAAAATTAATTTAAATAACCCGGCAAATTTATATAAAGGATTTTGACGGCGCATTTCTTCAGCACAACCTCTTGCGCCGTAATTTTATAATGTACACAATTTCGACGTTACAAACTGCTCACCAGAAACTCATCGCTGGCAAAATTCTTGCTCGCATAATTGCAAAAAATTTTTTCTTCTGTGTGTATTAAAAAAAAAAGTTACTGCATGTTCTTAGTCGTCGGTACAATTGTTCGGAGTATTTTTTAAAGAAGTAGTACTATTGTCATCCAATTTGTTTTGAATTTAGAAGATTAATATCATGCTTCTCATGACGCACGATATATGCCAGTTTCCTCCTCCATCATCAAACTGAAACGTTTAGGGCATTTTTTCAGTTCAAAGTAGTTTGGATAAAAAAAAAAGATAACAATTAAATGTGTAATTTTGTCAACGTTTAGGGCAGTACTAAAAGAAAACTGTTTCTTGGTATGACCGAGGTATTTATTTTTCACTACCCCTCTTAACCTTCAGACCACGTACGTCAGGCGCCCATAGCGTTTATGTCGGCACGCAAACAAGTGCCGTTGTGAACTGGGTCGCAGCCAGCTCCGCTCCTCCCACACATACCATCACGTGTCTCGTTATGTGGCGAGGTCTCTTGTTCCTCATACATACACCGTGCCCTCCCCTCCCCCATCACTCTGACGTCTACAAATCGCACATGCGACATCTGGCGGCAATGACGTGCAGACATGCGACACGGCGCGCTGCTATAGTCTGTACGCGGTAAAATGACCACTTTTGAAGACTCTTTACCGGCCGCCAGATGTTAGTTAAGAGGGCGTGTTGGATAAATTTATTTGCATTTTCAGTTTTTGAGCCATAACATTCATTAAAATTGTATTATCATAATTTTTTTCTTCGACAAAGCATAGGATATATTCTTGGCAAACTGCTTTTCATAAATAAAAATGGAATATTGTAATTATTAATTTGTCATGCATAATCATTGCAAGAGAATTATAGGTTAACTTTCAAGAATTCCCTCGCAATTATTCTGCATGACAAATTAATATAAGATTCCATTATTATTTATGCAAAAGTTTACCAAGAATATATCCTGTGTGCCCACTGTATCAATGAACGAAAAGAAAATAAACTTCAAACGATGACGGAAAGGTTGTTTCAAAGCACATCACGTCAATTAGAAAAATCAATTTGGAGACCCTCTCAAATTTGTAAAAAAAAAAAAACCGGGGTTTGTGTGGAACTACTTTAATAACACGCAATGGACTTCGCTTAAAACTTTTGCACCAATAAATAGATGAGGTCACCACTGATAGTGTCAGTCAGGCGAGTGATCTACGATACCACTGCACGTCGGTTCAGTGTCTTGCGGTAGAGACGATACCGCGCCACATGAGCCTGTCAACATCGCCCTTGACGCCGTGCTTAACTCAGAGGTGACCATATAATTGTATTGGTGGAACGTCTGTAGCAGAGTTCAGTGCACATCGCAATCTGAGTTTCACATGCATCCGGTTAGTACATCTTTAAGTGCGGCAGTCTGAAAAGGCCGTTTTTAGCTATGTTGGAGGGCTTAGAAACAGTGATTTAGTTGTCATATTGTCTTAACAATGAGGTTCCGACCTTGTCTGAAGTAAGTTGGCACAATGGGCACACGTGGAATTTTTCCGTAGAAAAAAACCTGTTTATTAACACACTGCAACGTATTTGAAGCGTGAGGTATGTGGTCGCCTTAAGGAAAATAACAAGCAAGGTTTAGACATTGCTCAATTAGAGCCTCTACTTTTTGTAACGCCGTCTAAATTCGTGCGAGTAGACTGTAACTTGAAATTCGTTCTTTGTAATCACAACACGAGTTTTTTTAATCAATTTGTGACCATGTAAGCCTAACTTTTATTTTTTAAATTAAGTATTTGTGTTAAAGGCTATCAGATATGACAGTTAAAAATTCGTCTCCCGTGTACGCTCGGTCCAACGTTGACTTTCATCCGGGCATTGCTCTCAGTTTTGTGACACAATTAATCAAATAAACAATTTATATCGGCGGTTCAAGCACTAATAAAGATGAGGCCGGAGATCAGTAGTCCAAAGCGTTAAAAATTATCTCTCCATAAATATGCGAGCGACAATTAATAATGTCTGTTCGTGGTACTACGAGCTATTTTTAAAGCATTTAAATATTTTTAAATAAATTCTTAATATGTCTGTCACTTTTCTATGTAAAATTACCATTGTTCTTTGCAAACCATATATACACTTTATTTCTCTGTAATTTAACGTTTGAGACTGCAATAAAATATAATTGTTTGTTGTTAAAGCTTGTTTCACTTACGAGTACTCCCTTAATTGTAAATTACCTATACTTGTAATCCCGCTACATCCTCGTTTATAATGTTGTAACGGTTAAGTTCACTGCGGTTGAAGTAGTGTGAAATGCTCATGGACAAATAACAGGAAAGCGTAGATATGGATGCAGTTTTTTGGCATACTCCACTGCGATGCAGATACATGTCAAAGAAAACTAAAGATACTAGAAAAATATAAATAAGCAGGGTACGCTTTATTCAACAGGATGCATACACAACATGATATTCTATAAATGGAATTGGGACAAGTAAAACAAGGACAAATAAAATTTAAAAATTAGAAAGAAAAAACGTCAGACACCACTAAGACAAGTTTGAGGCTTGCTTTGGCAAAAGGAAATACAGATAAACTATATGAAACACAAAAATATGACACAACGAAGAGACGAAAACAAAATACAGTAGTTTCCCAAGACAGGAATAGAAAAGCGATGTTTCGGGAACTGGAATCTGTTCCCGTCTTCGGCAAAGACATACAGCGTTCAAGAACACGAGTGCGTCTGTCGTCACGAATTTCCGCATGTGGAAATATTGCCGTTATTCTGCAGATTTTCTCAAGGATCTCCCTCTCATTATGACTCTTCATTCCGGAGCTGCTTAGTACTCACCTCATATCATTCCAGTACTAGTATTGAGATCCCTGGCGGAGCAAGGATAGGGAGTCATATACTAAATTATATTCGTCGGGGGTAAGGAATTTTTAATGACATCGCTTTCGGACGAAAAAAAAGTTCTGCATTTAAAAGTTGACACTATTGCTACAGGAAAAAGATATACAAAAACTGCGTGATGATGTCTGCGTCACTGAGATGAACAAGAGCTCCAGTGGAGACGTATTGGTAGGTTCGACAGGTACTGAGATAAACTTAATCTAATTGAACATGTAAGGCCCTGTCGTTGTTCTCGCCTGGGCTCTAGTTTTCTGTAAGATCAATGTTTACGCGCATACGCATACGTCCATAAATAACTGTTCTGGGAACATCGCTTCTTCCCATGAAAGTTAAGAAACTATTATCTGTTGACGCCACTTTTTTACTTTAGTCCTATCGTTAGGGACCAAAAGTTTTCGCGAAAAGATTTTTGCATTATATTGTTTCAATGCCTTACGTGCACACATGCAGTTCTGCGTCATGGTTAATGGCAGATTGCATTTGAGCAGAGAAGTCTCTAATTTGACTGTGCCAATAAGAACAAGGTAAACTGTGACACCACACGTCTGTGATTTGCAGATAAAACCCCAAGATACTAATAGTTATAAAACATCCAATCACTGGCCACGAAGCTGAGTTGCAGGTGTGCACGTAGGGCACCCAAACAAGACGATGCAAAAATGTTTTCCTGTTCCTGCCTATCGTATGTCTTTAGTAGAGACCTTTGTTTATCGCGAAAATAATTTTACTCCACTTTGTTTCCATGCCTTACGTTTACATCTGTAGTTCTGCTTCGTGGTCAGTGATTGGATATTTTAGCTGTCACGAGCCTTGGGAATCTACCGGCAAATTACAGACGCGTGTTGTTGCAAGAACATTATTGTAATTGGCTCAGTCAAATGAGATACGGCTCTTCACATTGACACGCTGCCAATAACCATGAAGCAGAATTGCAGATGTGTACGTAAGGCACTGAAACAAACTGGGGCAAAATTCTTTTCGCGAAAAACAAGGGTCTTTAGTCATTAGTAGAGACATGCACAATTCGCGTTATTTTCTGTCAGCTGCCAAGACTCTTAAGTGACTATAGGCTCGTTCGACGTCTCCCGCTGGCCGATATTGTCGTGACTTGCCGTGGAGAATGCTTACACGGTAGAGAGGCCAATCTCTGTACAGACGTAACACACGTAAATGACAACACATGAAAGTTCGTGGCCAGTTGAACCACAGATTATGCTCTGTTATGTATAAGAAAGTGAAGTTTAGTCTGTTACCAAATGATAACGCGAATTTTGCATGTCTCTAGTCATTAGAAAGAAAAAAATATTGAAACTCGCTAAAAAAAACTGCATTTTTTTAGTACATTGTCTGTCTCATTTCCTGAAAGCGGAGTATAATATTTCCTGATGTCTGTAGTTCGATCCTTTGTGTTTTGTACCATGCAATAATAACACACAGTTACGTATCTAATTTGCGTGCTTATTGGTAATGACCTGGAAAAGTAGCATTTTCTTTTGGGCACAAGCTACATCACAAACATATGTAAGTTCGTGACACAATCATAGTTAGTCTTCCGAGCAGCCTATGGCCTACCTATAGAGGTGTGTCAATTTCGCGGATTCATTTGGCAGCAGCCTAGACTTGTCAGTCCTACACATACACTGGACGCAATCGATTATCTATTGGCTTATAACCGTACAAGCGGGTAACAAGCGATATCCCTACGCATTATTTCTTTGTTTACTACTGGCTTGCAGTAGTCAAAGGATAACAGCCAGCAAGTCACAGACATGACAATGAGGTAGAGCCACGATTTTATGGCGAAAAGATTTTTGCAACATTTGGTTTCGATGCGTCATGTGCACACCTGCAGCTCTGCTACATCGTCTGTAGTTGGATGATTTTACTCTCACTTGCCTTGGCAAATTATAGACGTACAGACTCACAGTAATCTTATTCTGATTGGTGCAGTACAATGAGAATCGTGTCTGAACAAAGACACGCTGCCAATAACCTTGAAACAGAACTGCCGATGTGCACGTGAGTCACCGAAACAAAGTGGGACAAAAATATTTTGACGACAAAATCGTGGCTCCAGGTATACATAATTGACGTTCATCATGACCTGGAATGCATCTGCGAAATTAACGTACCTGTACCTATATACTTCCAGGAAGTGTCGAGTAAGTCAACCGCCAATTGAGAACGTGGTCCAGACCTATAGTTGCTGGTATTCTAGCTTGCGCCTAAACGAAAACGCGAATTTTTCAGGTCTCTGTAGATCAGTGACTAGGGACCCTTGTTTTTCGCGAAAGTAATTTTGCCGCAGTTTGTTTCATAGCCTTACGTCCACTTCTGCAATTCTGCTTCACGGTTATTGTCAGTGTGTATATGTGAAGAGCCGTAGGCCTATCTCATTTGCCTGAGCCAGTTACAATAATGTTCCTACAAGACCACACGTCTGTGATTTGCCGGTAGAATCCCAAGGTTCGTTGCAGTTAAAACATACGATCACTGACTACGAAGCAGAACTGCAGACGTGCACGTAAGGCACAAAAAACAAGGGTCCTTGTAATGTCACATTGACAATGTGTAATGGATACCATGCGGGTAGGCCCGCATCATAGACTAAATAGTAATATAGAAGCGAAATGACGTGGCCGCACATTTGATGCGTGCGAACTCCGCTGCTTATTGGATGCCCGAGGCTGTTTATTTCAGCCCCGTGAATGTTTGGCTCCTGCGTGTTACGGCCGGTTTCCTATTGGCCTGGCTGTCGACTAACAAGGTGGGTTCCTTACGCTGGTTGACGGTAGATGTTGCCGCCATGTTGCTTACCAGCGAAGCCATTTTGCTGACGTGTAGGACTGCGTTCCCCTCTTCTGTATTCGTAAATATTTTCTGCCTGCACTGTGTATAGCTGTACAAAGACGAGGCTATGACGGCCGGGCAAGAAGCGAGCCCGGATGTCTTCTCGTTGACGCCAGCCGCTTCTGTGGCAGCAGCTGGTCGTGCCATCAACGCCGCTTGTTCGTGAGCGGCCACTGTGAGTTTATAATTTTCATTTGCCCTCTCCCTACTCTTCTCGCCTTCCATGACTCGCCCTGAAACACTTCTCGAGTCCTATACTGGCTTGGTACGGTGCTAAGTGGTGCGTTCGGTCATCGCGGAGCACTGCCTTCGTCTTTCGCCAGTAGCATCCTAACCCTAAGGAATACTTTCTTTATCACAGCAAAATGTTTGTTGCTGTGAAAAAAAAGTTGTTTAAATACTATCCACTGCAAAGTAATTTTGCCGCATAGAATACTTTTGTTTACAAGTTGCAGTAATGGCAACAAAAATTGTGTTACTATTAAAATAGTTTATTAAATACCTTTATCGTGAAGTTAGTTGTGATTTTTTCAACACAAGTCTTATACTGAAAAAAATCATTATCTTTGTTACATTTCCTGTCAGCAGTCCCTGGTATGCTCTTGTTACACTGCATAACACTGATATTATATCTACTAAAGTATTGCCATATAAAATGGGAACTTTTTCCTTGTGCAGTCGCAGCTAATGACTTCAGCCTAGTATCTGGCATTGCCACGTTACAGGGACCGTAAAAATTTGCGAATTGATTTCAGGATAAGGTGAAATCCATAAGCACGTACATTTCTTCTGCAATTACAGTTGGATCAAAGTTAATTAGTAGATTTATGAGTTGATTTCAGCGCCTTGTGTTCATATTGACAGCTCTGCTTCAAGGTTATTGGCAGCGTGTCTTCGTTCAGACACGCCTCTCATGTGACTGCACCAATCAGAATAGGTTATTGTGACATCATACATCTGTGGTTTGTCAGTGGAACCCCAAGACAAGTGAGAGATGAAGCATCCAATCACTGACCATCAAGCAGAGCTGCGTTGAAACCGAATGGTACAGAATTTTCACGACAGACTGGTGGCTCTATTCATAAGACACGATCCGCTGGTCTTTCAGCCAATAAAAATCCTTAAAGTAAACTAGGACCGGATTCCATCCTATCTTGTTGTTTATACTACATGGCAACATATATATAACTTAGTGCCGCTGACGTAATCTGAGACGAATAGTGAAATTGTTTCTGCTCTTAGCCCATTGGCGGTTTCTGTGTTCACAAAACCTAACTTACAATCTGCTCGCATATGTTTCAAGTGATTGTAATTGAAATATGGTTAGGATTCCGCCGTGTATTACTGGTCAACGTAATTAAAAGAAAACTTTGGCACAAACACAGCAATATAATTTTCAACTGAATGATAATTTAAGTTCGGCCTCGACGCGTAAGAGCTTCCAGACGCAGCTTCCAAGATATAAACACACTCATCTGCCATGCCACCTCGTCGCCGGCTTTTATTTCTGCTCGTTGGCAGCATCTGTGCGAAATATCCGGCAGTTCACTTGCGGACGTGTCGGTCACATCCGAGAGTTTTACGGCACGTAACAAATCTTTATGGGTAGTTAAGATCTTTTATTGCTGTAAATATTTTTTGCTCCGGTTTTTTCTGGTGTCTCGGCGGAGACGGTGGAGTATCCGATTACTTGGAAGTTTGTGTGCTACTTAGCCAAAGAATCGGTACACACATAGAAGCGAAATGCTGTGGCGTTGCTTTTGGTGTAACTCGGTCGTTTATTAGCTACACAAGGCTCTATACACGGATGTTGCGTGCTGTAGCACGTGCCTTATATTGGCCGGGTTTGTTTCGTTAGCATTGATAAAATTAGAGGACTTGCTGCCATATTGCTGTCTAGTACCATTTGTTTGCTCCTTCCTGATATATTTTAACATAATAATTCTTTCTTTAATGGTGAAATATCGCCTTATGGATAGTCGTGTTAATGTTTTACAGACTTTGATTATTGTTATTCTCTTTTGGATTAATTTTGGTTTAATCGATGATTATAAACCTGTTGGGGGTTTGAGGTGGCGTGATGTGAGTTACGACGTTCGGCTTGATTTATTTCTTTAAAATATATTTATTAATTAACTGTTTCTGAGGGTGTTTCGTCGTCTATTGTTGCTGTGTGCAAGTTCTGGATACTATGTTACTAGATAATGAAAGAGTTGCAAGTCTTTTTGTCCGGGTAGCACGTCGTTGCTGTCCTCTCGGGGCGGGCCGATACTTATGTCGATTCGTCGGTATGGCTCTTAAGCAATACGGTCGCGCGCACGGAGCCCCGGCAACTAATTGGAATATTAAATGCC
>PNEQ01096871.1:0-18593 GCA_003012365.1 Medauroidea extradentata | reverse complement strand
TGATCGCTGGTAAGTAAAATTTAAGGTATTGCTATGTGCACTGTAGTTTACTTCGCCGGCACACGGGCGGAGAAGGAAATAGTAATCGCTGTTTCTGCTTCTCTGTGACAATGACAGGTTGTTTACGACTTGACGGCTCGCAGCCGGCTGCCCGTGCCCAGAGCCGGCCGGCCAGTGTTGCCAAACGTGTTCAAGGTGCCGTTTTTTATAAATTATTTTATTTTAAACATCGTTAGCTTGTACCTGTAAGTCCTCAATTTACGTCGGAGATACGTTGCTAAAAACCACGACGATTATTAGGACGACGTAAATCGAGGACTTAACAGTATATAAAACTTTTTTTTTTAATTGCAGATTTTTGTTATGGAAAATACAGTATTTCAAAAATCCGTGGTTTTCAGAAATCCGAAGGTCACAAATCCCCGAGACCCCCGGATTTGTGAGAGTTTACTGTGTGTGTGTATGTGTGTATCAATATATATATATATATATATACATATATATATATAACAACACGGTGACGGACCACCACCACACTAAACGGAAATAATATATAAACAAAAAGAGTAAGTATTAAACAAACATGGGTAGGACCAATTTCCCGATCAGCTTTAAATCTTTTGGTAACACAAATGATTAAACACATACACTTTAATGGCCGGGAAATACATATGCTGAAGTTTTCTGACCTTTTCTTTTGGTAATATGTAGGCGTACAGCATTTTTGCAGCTGACAGGCACAAAATATCATGTGGACTTCATATTAAACGGTACCACTTACTTGCCGTACATGTAATAAAAATATTGATATTTTCGTACAAAAATAATTTTTATTGTGTCGGCGACTTGAAAAAGCATAATTACATATATGCCCACAACAAGAACCATACAAATATAACACAAATTCCGTTAAAATAAAAGGTAGGTAACATTTTTTTATGCTCTGTAGCACTTTTCTCTGGAAGAATTACCTGGTTCTTACAGAGCGATTGTTTTTGTAGACATGCCACGATGCTGAACAGCTGAAAGTTACTCCAGTTCCCTCTTCCGAAATAGGTCTTAAAATATCCCGTTGTCGTTGGCGATTACATGCCGTGTATCATAATTCCTGCATTGCAATACATTTTATATATGCACAGAATTTATAATAACACCTTACAAGAAAATTACAAACACACACGGTCATGAAACACGAACACACGAGAAGCTTACATAATGGCGTCCTCTGTTTTGGTTGCCGGTACAGGTCTGTTGATAATGGTGCGATTGTTTGTAAAATAGTTACAGAAATCACGCAGTTTGAATAGAATAAAATAGTTATCTGACTAATGCTGGATACATAACCGTGTTAATATATTACGGTTCCTCCAAAACGCTTGCTTATTTTTCACGTATAATACACACTATTTTCAATGTCGGCGATGGAAGTTAACCGATTTGTTGATCAGGGCTACCACTACTGCTTCACCAGGTCATACGATTACGTCCTGTAGTTTTAAATGTTAGGTTATTCTGCCACGTGTTTGGCATGTGTTAAAAATATTGGTAGCATCGGCTGTCAAAATACGGAATTCTTACATGGGATAGACAGTATGGGCACACCACTAAAACTTAAACTAATTCACAGACGTTTGAATAACGACGTAACATCTTAAGTAATCTTGCGGTCGAGTATCCTGGGCAGTTTAAATCAGACACAGCTACGCCAACAGCAATTCAACAGATGTGAACGTCCATCTATCCATTTGTGGGGCGTCATCAGAAACACCAGCTGCGTCACATACATTATTTGGCCGCTCGGAACAGGGACCATTCTATCTGGCTTTCGTCACCGGCAACAGAAAAGAGGACAACTACGGCTGCCATGCCACAGCGTCCTGTCTAACTACAGTAGAATCCCAATTTAATGAAAAGCCTCAGGACCCGAAAAAGTTTATTCTAAATCGTAGTTTCGTTAAAACCAACTTTATATATTTTACTCACCCTTCCCACTAAAAAAAACCTTAAATCCTTGGGCATTTTTCATCCGAAATGCAGATGATAGCCCACAGCGATAACGTACCGCAGTAACCATCAATAGGTAAGCTGCCGCCGTAAAAGAAAAAAATTCGGCGAAAAAAACTTTAAAAACTGCCAGTGTAACACTCGAGTGCACGCGCGGTGAGTTAGGTCGCCCGCTCATGTGCATCAACACGTGCGAAGTTATGATAAACACCACCGAGTCGTCTTTCTTTCCATCTCTCTCTCTCCTGCTCATCCAAGAAAATTTAACAAATGTCCATAAAAAACAATGAAAACGGAAGAAAGAGTTTGCGAGATATCAAGTAAAATAATTAAAAAATACATGTGAGCGGGCTCCCGCCAGGTTTTGAGTATTTTGAGTTTTTCTATTTCCTTTTAGTTTAGTTTCTTCTTCAATTTTGAGATTTGGGGGGAGTCTTTTCGCCCTTCCCTCTTGTGAGTGACTTGTGGTTAGCGTGAAGGGAATTATTTAGGAGTTGGGTTGCCCTGGTTGACGGTGCTGGCTGCCCCCCGCCCACCCCGCTCCTCTCCTCCACTGGCCATGGAGGAGAGCGGCCTGGAGTTGGGGGGGAGGGGAAGGCTAGTTCCGCCGACCGGGGTGGAGGCGAGCGCTGCTCGCATCGGGGAGAAGCGCATTCTGACACCTGCGTTCGATGGGAGAGGTACCTGTACCGAAGAGTAGTCACGAAGGGTTTTTGTATACTGCTGGTCGCCGATGTGCGTAAGACGCAACACAAAACTTTAAGTCGGTTCATCTTGCAATCATACGTATCTACTTCCTACACTGCCTGAGGCGGTTGGTGAGTAAAATGGACAGGTTGATTAAGCTGGTACAGAAGAGGCCCTAGTGAACATTTTTCAGGCGCGCGACTTCGCACCGCGCGGCACCGCTGGAGGGGGATTAAGCCCCACGAGGTAGTAGCACTGGTGTAAAAGGAATTCCTGTGACATGGATCGGTTGCCTGGCTTTCTCCATTACGGGACATCGATGAGAGTGGCAATTTTCACATTTGACTATTGAGTTAATGTGTTCATTGGCTGTGAGATTATGTTAGGAAGAATGGACGAGGGGCGTTTGGTGCGCAGAGGATAAATGGAGACTCAGTAATAGTATCTGCGTTACTATGGTGCTGTGACCTACCTTTGAAAGATGTATTTATAAGTATTGGTGCGTGTTGGTAATTGTAATCGCAATTGTTGATTTGGGTATTCAAGCGTGTTATGGTCATTGTCAGTGTTTTAAGGTGATACGCGTAAAACGAGGAACTGACATTTTATGATATCGAGTGTAAAGAGTGTTGTAGCGAGTTGTGCATTCGCATCGAATTGTAATAAACCTTTGTAATGTGGGATAAGGTTGTTCGAATATTGTATCTGTAGTGCTTAAAATGTCAATACATGGTTTGTTCTAAAATGTTTTCTTCCTTGCTCAGGAATGTAAAGAGTAGATCCCTAATCTCTGATAAGCTATAAGCATAAGTCAGTAGATGCAAGGGACACTAGTCCCATTTAACCTTGTTTATCTTTGTTCGTTGGTATTTATATTGGATAGGTTTAGGCCTTGTAAGAAGAGTCTGGGTAGTCCGGCTCAAATTCACTGCGCCACTCTGTTTAGACAGGGGACTGTAGCATTCCTGAGCAAAGAAAAGCGAGTATTGGCTTTTATAGGAATATGGTTTAGCTTAATTAGCTTAATAGAAGTGATAACGATCTTCACTGAGTCTGTAAAAAACACGTCGCGAGGCATGGCTGCACCTTCCGACTTTTTGTATCGCTTAGGGCGTTCGGATTTGGTTCTGTATTTAGGCGAGCGAGGAATGGCGGTGACAGATGAGGAAACTACAATAGAGTTGCGACAAAAGGCAATAACGTGATTTAAAGAGGAAGAAGAAAGACGAAAGGACGTATTGAATCAAGTGGGGAGAGGGATAGAGAATAATGACAGGTGGACTAGGGATTTGATTAAAACACTGCCTTGCGTCGGGAGTTGGGAGATAGAGCCTGTATTGAATTTCTTGATTAAACTTACAAGAATAACGGACTTGAATCAGGTCCCGGAAAAATGTTTACTGGTAGGTCTCGCGGTAAAATGTAGAGGAGCGTTAGCGCAAGTATTGGCAGAAATCTTATCTAAGGACTACACGAGTACCTTTGAATGTTTCAGGGAAAGGGTTTTGAGAAGGATTTGTCCGTCTAGTGTCAGATTTAGACACGTTAAGCACTATGTGGAACGTTTCCAGCGGCCGAACGAGAGGTTCACGACCTTCGTGGAGTCGGTAATCGATCATAGTAGAGCATTAGGTAAAAGGCAAGATGAAAAAGAGTTCGTTGCGTTGATAATGGAAAATCTCTCGCTGGTAACGAGAAATGAGTGTAGTCTGTGCGCTTACCCGACGTCTTTGCAGGAATTGAAGAGATTAGCGGTAGAAGTTCAGGGTCGCGGAGAAACGCGAAAGGAATACTACAGAGAGTTTCCGACAATAAAAGGGGAACGTCAAGTGAAGGAGGAAAAACGGAATTACGTTTATGTGGTAAATGAGCGAAGCAAGAAAGGAGCCGATACAGCATTGGAAAAAAGCAACCCTAAAAGAGTAGGAAGATGTGCGAACTGTGGGGGGAGAGGGGGCATTGGATTGGGGAATGCACTAAAGCGCAGTTCAGGGGAGAAGAACGACGATGATTTAGATGCAATAAGGTAGGCCACTTAAGGGCGCAATGTCCGGGAAACAGGCGGGGGCGGGGGGAGGGCGCGACCTCTTAGCCCATCTGACTCGTGAATTGCGCCGATGTAGTGTTCCTGGGAGTAAGGGAGCATTGGTGACATGGGGTAAAGGGGGTAAATATGCGCGGGAATGGGCGCTACTGGATTCGGGAGCAACGAAAAGCGTAGTGAGTGAGGATTTTTGGGAAGAGTTGATGAAGTTGGATACTTCCCTTAAAAGGAGGATGAAGGCAGAAGACTCTACTAGTTTCATTGCTGCGGACGGCGCACAATTGCATAGTTCGGGGACGGTGGAACTGCACTGTAAAATAAAAGGATTTTCCTGGAACTTTAGGTTTGCGGTAGTTAAGGGGTTATGTGTTAAAGCACTGTTAGGTTTGGATTTTTTAGGTTTCGTGCAAGCCAGAGTGGATTTTCGGAACAATATCCTGTTGTTTGGATTTGCTACCGAAACGCCAATAGGGTTAGGATAAACGCGTTGTCCGAGGAGGAAAAAATTAAGGAAAAAGACATATGCGAAATATTGAGGGAATATGACGACGTCGTAACGGACAAAATAGGGAAGTGTGATATCCTTCCGTATAAATTCCATTTGTCCGACACTACGCCTTTTAGGAGTCGTCCCTTCCAGTGTTCACACCCGAAGCTGGAACACTTTAGGAATAAAGCAGATAAGCTGTTGCGAGCGGGAGTAATTGTCCCCTCCACTTCAGAGTTCTCTTCGCCGGGGTTTTTAGTTAGTAAAACAGGAGGTGCGGAGTTTGGACTAGTAATTAACCACGCAAAATTGAACGAGCGAGTGCCTGTAGACCCTTTTCCCCTGCCTACGGTGGAAGGAGCATTCCAACATTTAGGAAGATCCAAATTCTTCACCACTTTAGATTTGAACAGCAGTTTCTATCAAATACAATTACATGAGGACTGTAGGAAATACACTGCCTTCAGCACTCCTTGGGCGCAGTATGAATATACTAGGATACCAATGAGTAGTAATTTCGGTAGCCAAGCCTTGAGTAGAGTCTTAGACCAAGTGTTGAAGAACATGAAATTTAAATTTGTGTTGCATTATATTGATGACGTGATCATATATAGTGAATCGTGGGTGGAGCATTTGCAACACATTAGGCGGGTGCTTGAGGCATTGAGAGGGGTGGGGTTAACGATTAACCCGAGGAAAGTGGAAATGGGAAAAACAGGAGTGAGATTTTTAGGGTATGTGATTGGGGGCGGGCAACTCAGGGTCGATACTGACAAGATAAAACCCATTCTAGATTTTTCGCAGCCGACTTCCGTTAAGGGGGTGCAAAGGTTTATGGGAATGGTGGGGTATTACACTAGGTTCATACCCAATCTGTCGGAGGTAGCTGAGCCCCTGAATCGTCTAAAACGAAAAGGCATGAAATTTGAATGGGAAAAGGATCAGCAGAAGGCGTTTAAGGCATTGAAAAAATTCTTGTGTGAAGAGCCCGTGTTGACCCTGCCTGACTTCAGTAAAATGTTTAATTTGCATGTTGATGCATCGGCATTATCATTAGGAGCGGTGTTAAGCCAGAGTAACTCGGGGACAGAACCTTTTCACCCTATCGCCTACGCAAGCCGCGTACTGAATCTGTCGGAAAGGAAATTAAGCGCATACGAAAAGGAGTGTCTAGCTTGTTTGTTTGGAATGGAGCGTTTTCACAGTTATTTGGAAGGAAGGGAGTTTAATTTGTACATGGACAACCAGGCGTTGTCCTGGATTTTGGGGCATCCTCACCAACTGGGAAAATTGGGACGCTGGGTGCTAAGATTAAACAGATTTCGTTTTAAGATTCACCATGTAAGAGGGATAGCCAATCCGGTGGCAGATGCGTTGTCCAGGATGTTCGAAGAAGAACATTTTGAGGTGCCGTCGAAGGTGTGCGTTGAAATAGTAGGCTCATTATTGTCAGTTCCAGAGTCCTTCACTTCCTTTAAAACTCACCAAGAATCTGGTGCAGCTTGTAAACTCCTCAAGGCTGGGTTACAAACCGGGGTTCAGATCCCGTATTTAGTAGAGGATGGGGTGTTGTATTATGTGGGAACGGGGTCCCGGAAAAGGGTGGTAGTTCCCGTAGTAGTTCGGAGCATGATTTTGAGGTATTATCATGACCAACCGGGAGGGGGTCATTTGGGAATGATGAGAACTAAAGAGAAAATAGGCAGGGATTTTTATTGGGAAGGTATGAGCGGGGACATTAAGAAATACGTGAGCACCTGCCAAAAATGTCAAGAATTTAAGGCTCCCAAGAACACGAGGATAGGGCTGTATGCTGCGGAAGAGCCCTCGAGCCCCTGGATGATAGTGCATATAGATATTTACAGGCCCTCGAGTTGCTCTAAGAAGGGAAATGTAGCATTACTGGTGGTGCTTGACACCTTCTCTAAATACACCATCTTGTTGCCTATAAGAAACATGAAGGCCAAAGCCCTGAAAGAAATGTTGGAAAATCAGGTGTGGAAAATCTTTGGTGCTCCCGCAGAGTTAGTGAGTGACAACGCAGCATGTTTTTCGGGTAGCGTGTTTAAAGTCATGTGTAGTGAGTGGGGAATCAAACATTCGTTTAGCTCTCCTCATTTCCCGCAGGGGAACATGGTGGAGCGTGTAAACCGGAACCTCAAAGTGGTGTTAGGGATCTTTAGCAATCCCGTGCACACGGAATGGGATGTGCAAATACCATGGATCAACCTGGGTTTGAACGATGCCTTGCATGAAAATACGGGGGAAAATCCGGGTCAAGTGTTTTTCGGTAGGCGCATAATGCACCCTTTACTAAATGTATGAGGAATCCTCCCCTGGATTCCTTGCATTCTGAAAATCAACGTAAGGTTTTGCTGAGGCGAGTCAAAGAGAGGTTAATCGACGCCCAGAGAAGGAGCGCGCAGATACAATCAGGGTAGGAAGGCGAACCCCTTCAGGGTGGGAGACCTGGTGTTGTGTCGTAGTTTTCGCCTTTCGGACTTGGCTCATAAAGTGTCTGCTAAGTTGTTCCCGTGGTACGAAGGGCCGTACAGGTTGCAAAAGTGCCTCGGCGATAACACCTGGCTCATGCATAAGGAGAATGATCCTATGGTGCAAAGGAAAGCACATGTGGTGCATTTAAAGGTATTTCGTCCTAGGCCTTAAGAGTCTATTTTAATATGTTGTGATGTATGCCGGCCGGCTAAAAGAAGTAAATAGTGTTTGTATATTGTGAGGCGCCTCAAATGAGTTCATGATTAACTAATGTGTAATGCACTTGGGATTATGTTATTTGTTTATATGATTGTGATGGTGTTTGTAAAATTGTGTATACTAACTAGTATGGTTATGTAATGTTGAGTCCTAGAATGGTTATAAATGTCTTGGATGTAGGGTTGCTAGGGGAGGGGGAGCAGAGTGTCACGATGACAGAGAGGTCATCGGAGGTCGAGGGCCGGTCATGGACTGGGATACGGAGGGGGGTTGAGCGGGCTCCCGCCGGGTTTTGAGTATTTTGAGTTTTTCTATTTCCTTTTAGGGGGGTTTCTTCTTAAATTTTTAGATTTGGGGGGAGTCTTTTCGCCCTTCCCTCTTGTGAGTGACTTGTGGTTAGCGTCAAGGGAATTATTTAGGAGTTGGGTTGCCCTGGTTGACGGTGCTGGCTGCCCCCCGCCCACCCCGCTCCTCTCCTCCACTGGCCATGGAGGAGAGCGGCCTGGAGTTGGGGGGGAGGGGAAGGCTAGTTCCGCCGACCGGGGTGGAGGCGAGCGCTGCTCGCATCGGGGAGAAGCGCATTCTGACACCTGCGTTCGATGGGAAAGGTACCTGTACCGAAGAGTAGTCACGAAGGGTTTTTGTATACTGCTGGTCGCCGATGTGCGTAAGACGCAACACAAAACTTTAAGTCGGTTCGTCTTGCAATCATACGTATCTACTTCCTACACTGCCCGAGGCGGTTGGTGAGTAAAATGGACAGGTTGATTTAGCTGGTGCAGAAGAGGCCCTAGCGAACATTTTTCAGGCGCGCGACTTCGCACCGTGCGGCACCGCTGGAGGGGGATTAAGCTCCACGAGGTAGTAGCGCTGGTGTAACAGGAATTCCTGTGACATGGATCGGTTGCCTGGCTTTCTCCATTACGGGACATCGACGAGAGTGGCAATCTTTGCATTTGACTATTGAGTTAATGTGTTCATTGGCTGTGAGATTATGTTGGGAAGAATGGACGAGGGGCGTTTGGTGCGCAGAGGATAAATGGAGACTCAGTAATAGTATCTGCGTTACTATGGTGCTGTGACCTACCTTTGAAAGATGTATTTATAAGTATTGGTGCGTGTTGGTAATTGTAATCGCAATTGTTGATTTGGGTATTCAAGCGTGTTATGGTCATTGTCAGTGTTTTGAGGTGATACGCGTAAAACAAGGAACTGACATTTTATGATATCGAGTGTAAAGAGTGTTGTAGCGAGTCGTGCATTCGCATCGAATTGTAATAAACCTTTGTAATGTGGGATAAGGTTGTTCGAATATTGTATCTGGAGTGCTTAAAATGTCAATACATGGTTTGTTCTAAAATGTTTTCTTCCTTGCTCAGGAATGTAAAGAGTAGATCCCTAATCTCTGATAAGCTATAAGCATAAGTCAGTAGATGCAAGGGACACTAGTCCCAGTTAACCATGTTTATCTTTGTTCGTTGGTATTTATATTGGATAGGCTTAGGCCTTGTAAGAAGAGTCTGGGTAGTCCGGCTCACGTGCAGCGGCTGCAATGGTAACTTACAGGCCGCCACACTCGTGAAACAAATTGGTTGCTGCTCACTAAAAATACTTTGCACGCAAGCGTTTTTTTAGCCTCTGCGAAACATGTTATTTACGTTAGTAAAATTGTTGTAAAAAGTATGTGTAAATAATCTAATAACGTATTTATTTTTATAGATACACCGGTTTTATCACGGGACGTGACAGAAAATAACCACGCTAGACACCACTGCATTATATCGGTAAAAGAATTACAATCGGTATAGCACTCTGCACGGTAGCGCATTCTGACGGAGACGCAAAGCACTATCTGTAAATTAATACCCATGCTGTCCGCTGCCGCGGTGTGTGGAATAGGTATCTAGATGCTCGTTCACTCGCCAGCTGCCAGGATGAGGATCTAGGCACACGTTTGTTACGCAACACAGCGTCACTCGCTCGGCCGTCTTTGCTCGGCTGCGTGTGCTCAGCTGAAAATCACTCATGCGACCAAAGTTTTCAACGAATTTTAACAATTTTTTTTTTGTTTCTCAACGGATGGTTTGACACTATCTACGGAGAAAAATGAATATACTGCGTCCAGTAAACGTATTTTTAATAGACTTACACTACAATTTATATTTTATTTTATCAAAGTTACTTAGTTATTTCATACATTTTTGGTTATCTTTTGATAGTTCCTAAAAATCCTTTCGTTAGATCGAGGCTCTACTGTAGCTTGTATCATTGTCACTTATGTTGTTGGTATAACGAATCTTGTTCTATCACATGTCGAAACATGTGTTGTATCTTACTTATCTTACTGTCAGGCGGCAAGCGGTCCAAACACCGACTTACGATTTGTTTCTTTGTCATTTTATTACTGTGTTTTTATTTTCTCTAGTGCAATTTATTTAAATTTTGTTATCCATTATTTAGTTCATTATCTTAATTTTGTTTGAATCTCAGTATTTATAGCATTTAAATTATGTTAAAAGTAAATATGTTTGCATTGAGTCTGGCTGCATTGTTGACTCAGTTCCCATGTAGCAGCCAGATGTGCTTACCAGTTCCCGTAAGAGTTTAATTAGATTGTGACCATTTTTATTGCTAACACTTTTCACTGGAGCACATGTGCTTCTGCAACTAAGGTGTGCGACACAGACAGTATGTTGTTTTCGCGGGCTGCCATGGGCCAATAAAAGGACATGTCGTAAAAATATTAAACAGTATTTTGTAATTTGAAGTATTATCAGTTTTGGGTAAACAATATTTTGTATGATTACATATTCAAATTAGAGAAACACATGGTACTGTGGGGCTTGATAGTGACAGGCAAGAGAAAGGTGACAGGATAAGTGTTTGTGTCTTGCAACGATCAATGCCACCTCATCATACACCAACATATCACACGCAGCTAGAGTGTCAGCAATAGAACATTACCTCAACAGAAGATCTCCTGATAACAAACTATCCACTGCATTTCTTGTAGAACTCGCCAGACTCACCTTAACTAACAATAGCTTCAGGTTACAGGACAAAGTCAACGGAACAGCAATGGGCACTCGTATGGCCCCTTCATAATATGCCAGAGTGTTTACGGGTAAACTCTAAGAAAATTTTCTAAAACACTAACTGACCCAATCTTTCTGCTGGATGTGCTTCATTGATGATATCCTCTACAGAGGATACCCTCACCAGTTTCCTAGATGATCTGAACTCACATAGTGTACTCAATTACATCTGGTCATAGTCCCAGTCTCACGCTATATTCCTGGATGTGGAGCTCACCCTCTACAATGGACTGATTGAAACCTCTGTGCACACCAAACTAACAAACAGCCTACAGAACCTTCATTTCAACAGCTACCATCCGTTCCATGCCAACAAATACAGCTTTGCAACTAGAGCCAAACTAATATGTTCCAGCGAGAAAGACCTGAACATACAATGTGACCGCATAGTTCAGGCATTCTATGACAGAGGCTACCCTAAACAACTGGTCCACAACCAAATACAGCTGGCTATCTCAGACAAGCGAACAGCTACCAAGACTAACAGCAATGATATTCCTCTAGTGGTACCCTATCATGAAGGCCTAGAAAAACTGAAAACCATTGTTAACTCCGGTTCCTAAATTTTATCGTCTTCACCTCTCACCCAAAATTTATTTCTCAAAAGTTCCTAGACTAGTCTTCAAACGCCCTCCTAACCTCCGCAATAAACGAGTTTGTTCCAAACTACCACCTAGTGAAATAGTCGAGACATCTAACACTACCGAGGGATCACATTCGTGGGATAGTCCATGCTGCGGTATATGTACCATACATCAGCCATTCACATCCTTCAATAGAAGGCTCACAAACCAACCCTACCCCATCCTGGGCAGCCACAACTGTGCCGCTTACCAGTTACAATGTAAATATTGTACAGCAGAGTACACAGGCCTCACCACCAACACTCTTAGGCAGAGGATGAATGGCCATAAAGGCTCTAGCTGGTTCTAATGTGGACTGCCTGGACAAGCCAGTTGCAGCATCTCACAACCTGTACTTTGACTCTTGCTACACGACCAAGGTATTACCATCCACCAGAAGTGCAGAACTTAGGCGATAGGAGCTGGCTAACCAGTACAAAACCAAATCCAGACAACTACCAGCTCCTAACATCAGATAACACTTCACGCCACACTTTCAAAACTGTCGCCTATCCTAGTTTGCATCCTGAACGTGTTTCCGTGGAAAATGTGTGTCGTCCTTCTGTTGTGTGTCACTACCAAGCCCACAGTACCATCTGAATACATGTGTTTCTCTAATTTGAATACGTAATTAGTTACCTAGCAGCCTTGGTCTCTCCCTGTAAATAAATTGTATAAGATATGGTTAGCAAGTATATGTTTTATATTTATACAAAAGAAATTCAATTAGTTGTTAGTTTTGGGCAAACTTTAGTTGCCGTAGTGCGTTTGGTGGCCACCAGGGGTGCTGAGGTGGCTGGTGTTGGTCGACCATTCCGAGAGATATTTTGCATTTGGCTACTATGCACTGAGCACTCTGTGTTAGGTTTCTGTGTTGGTGGTTGGGCGTCGTCATGTCATACTTCGACATGCGAGTGAAGTGTGGGGACGATGGATGGTGGGGAAGTTTACTCCCCATATTTTCTGTGCAAAATGTCTCGGACTTAGGCTGTTTGAAGTTAAGCCCATTTTTGGGTAGTTTTTATATTAGTTTCTTTTGTTTGGTTCAGTCGACCGGGCGGTCTGTGTAGGTTTTTTCACCCCCCCCCCTCCCATATGTATCTGCCAACACCACTTCACACATTTCCATTTCCGCCAGTGCCACCTCTCAAATGATTTAGTTCCACGTGTAAACTTGTGTTCTTCAATGCACAGTATGTAATTTGATTATGTAAACAAAGTTTATGTATGTCGAAATTCTGTAAAGTAAACTTAAATTTAGTGTATTTTCAGATAAAACAAACAGGTGGAGAAATAAAACAGATGTGTACGTCATTTCATGATCTGAAATTTAAGCAGGCATCGAAACAACACAACCTATAAAATTAAACTTACATAGTCGACAAACAAACATTTAGAACTTGCAGAGTGCCCCACTAATTTGTACGTTGTTGTATATCGTGTCGAAACCTATGTTATGTTGTCAACTATTATTGAAACCCCAGAATAACCTACAGATATCTTCTCTCAAATAGGCCTGACCCAAGCTTAGCCTAAGAGTGTTATATTCAATGTATCAAGTGAATGTAGCTTGCGTGTTCTTGAATACAGTAGAATACTGTTATAACGTTTTTCAAGGGACCGGTGAAAAAAAGTGTTACGTGCAGGAAAATGTTATAAGCAGGAATTCATATTTTGACATCAGTAATTGTATATTAAATAAAAATAACTTCCAAATTCACAATTTGAGTACAGTAAATCATGCTATAATTAGACTAATGTTGCTACAGTTAATGTGTATTTAGAAACATGATAAATACATACATTGTGTGTATAATGTACACTTTCCCATTTGCCTTTTGTCTGTTCATGATCGTCACCCTTGGGATCACAGTCACTAATATCACTCCTTCCCAAACATAAACTTGTTGTTTAAGTTGTTTTTGGTCCACAGCTTACTTATTACAACTAAAGTAATACTGGAAATGAAAAATACCAGTTGTTTATAAATAGGAAATGAAAGCATTATGCTTTATGTAAAATGGTGGGACCAAAGATAAGTGATGTTATATGCAGGAATGTTATAACAGGGTTCTACTCTATATGCTAACTGTGAAAATGAATTGGTTTGCCTTCCTTCTTTTATAAAATCACACTGAATACCTACCTCCTGACATCCAATATAAGGCAAGTGTCATCTCTGCCTTCCTGTGTACACTAGCATGCTTGAGTTTGTTCCCGTGGCCTCGCCCAGTAGTCACCTGCAAGGATAATTCTACTGCCGACTTCTCTAGAAGAGTAACCTTAGCTTCTCATGCTCAATCACTGCCGAAAGTCTTTCCAGAGAGAAGCACTGCTCACGCTCAGCAACTTTATAACTAGTAAGTGGTTTATCCCAACACTTTGACACAAGTAAGATGTTCAACTGAAAATACTGTGGCAGTTTCACAATGCTGCGTAAAATGGACTGTCATAACCAGATCTTAAACCTTTTCATTTTGTTTTTCCAGCGAGTAATTTTGTAACATTGCAGGGTTCCACTTATATATTATTTTCTTTTGCTTTAAATTACATTTTTTGTATTTTACTTAACAATAACAGATGAAGGTAACTGTTCTTATGGAGAAAAGTTTGTGGTATTTTATTGTATAATTATTTAATTTCAAGTTAGGGTATAATGGTAATAGCTATGGCCAGAGGGCCAGGTGGAGGAGGCACAGCTTTGTCCTTGTTGTGCTCCGTGCCAGTTTTTATGCCCATATTTGGCTATGGTTAGGTGATGTGTGCTCGCCCTTGAGTTTTCAGTTTTTGTGCCCATATATGGTAATGTTTTGTGGCCCTTTTTTATTAGTCGTGTTGGGTGTAGCACACAGACAGGGGAAGTACCGGTGTCACGTGCTCAGAGCCAGCCAATCGCAGCGAAGTGCGCAGTGACCTCGATACTTTTTCCTGCAAGCCTGCCTCCATCTTCGGGTAAGAGAAAAAG
This sequence comes from Medauroidea extradentata, assembly GCA_003012365.1. Taxonomy (NCBI): domain Eukaryota; kingdom Metazoa; phylum Arthropoda; class Insecta; order Phasmatodea; family Phasmatidae; genus Medauroidea; species Medauroidea extradentata. The sequence goes on along the minus strand of PNEQ01096871.1, from coordinate 3,973 downwards.
TCGCGACTCCGAAGAAGACGGACGTCCGCGGGGATGCGGCCCAAAATACTATAGAAATGTGAGTAAGCGTGAAAATGTAACGTGCGCGAGAGGCACCCGTGGCCGGAACTCTCTATTTTTAATAATGTGTTAAATTGCTTTCGGATAAAAATTCTATTATACTAAATTTTTCTTTGTCGCGTACGTGGCCGTAGGGTGCGGGGCGGTTTTTAACCCCCCAAACAATTTAATCTAATGATTGTACCGATGTGGTTTCTTGGAGTTTCTTAAATTCTATGTAGTAACCAGCTTCAGTTTTTGTTAAGGAGACGTTTCCTCGTAAGAGCAGTTACTGAAAGCAAGCAGTTGTGTGGTGTAAGAAAATGTATATTCACGAAATGCGACGTTCAATAAAACTTAAATTCAGACCATTGTTTTCAAGTTTTTCCGTTTCAAGCCTTTCTAAGTCACCTGTTTTGGAGAAAAGGTCATAATTTCGAGACTGAGCAACGGGAAATGGTCGTGTTACGTAGCAGCGGAGGGATTCCAGCTGCTGCTGACTATTTCTATGTCAACAATTCTAACTAAACTCTGCGGAACTTGTCTACCGACTCGCTTGTGATTTGTTCACATTTTGCAACGACCTGGGAGATCTGTACTGCAACAATTTACATTAAATGATAGAACAACTATAATAATTTTCTTGACTAAACCTCGACAAGTGATACACTAGTGATGCCATAGAAATTTCTTTTGTGATAGGCAGGTGTTGTATCTGCATTCAGGGATATGGCTGTAATTAATGTGCAATAATAAATTAATATTACAGATCAATAGTACATTATTTATTCTCTAAAACTTTTTCTTAATTATTGTGCTAAGTAACACACACTCTTTCAGAGCATAAACAATATTTCCAAACTTATGCAAACAATTTGCAAAAAACATGCTGTACACGCTAAACTTCACACTGCCAGCAATGTTTACGTTCATTTTGTGTTAAATAAACGTCATAGATAAACTTTACATGAACACTCCAGATATATATGCCTATTCAAATACATAAAAGATTATTTTGATAAACAATATGTTGATTCCATACCAAATAGCAAATAAAATCACAATGGTTGCTTGGAAAATGTTGTACATTGCGCTGTGTTCAACAATTTTTGGTGATTGAAAGAGGTTTATTATGCAACATTACAGTGTCATTACTTTAATCTGGCAATTTAAAAAAGTGTACATTAAACTTACACTTCTAACTAATAAACCAGAGATGACTAAACAATGATTTAACTATAAATGAAGAGTTTATATTTAGAAGTTGAGGTCTGGTCAAAACTGGTCAAAACTAGTCAAAACACAACCAAACCTCTCAATAATTAAGACACCTATATCACTTTGCACAGAAATAGTGAGGGAACGTAATAGAGGTCTATATTTAGAATTTTTATGGTACCAAAAATAATTTCACAACTGCTTCATTTATTCAATTTGAGCAACTAAACTTAGGTTTTACAAAAAAAAATTCCGTAATCACCTTGTCCCTGCACAAACTGATAAAAAGTGTGGGATTACAGAAGATGACAAATGTGCACAGAGTGAGAGAGGCAGGGGAGTGATAGAGGGGGAGGGAGAGAGGGAAGATGCTGGATGATACCTTCATCAGTGCAGCAGCTCGCAGTGTCTGTGGTGATCGGGACACAAATGTCGCTGAAGGTCTCCTTGCGCTCCGTCTCGTGCTCACACTCCATGCACCTGGTGCGCAGAACTGTCACACCCTCAAAGTCAGCAGAGACAAAGTTGTAGCCTACAGCTCGCTTGCGGCTTGCTTCAGAGTCATCTGCGCCACGCTGGCCCTCTGCTCCAGACGCAGTGTCCGCTGTCTCCGCAATACCTGCCCACAACAACGTAACCAACATGTACACTTCCAACGTGCCATGTGCACTACACTGAATATTTTGATGGTGTTTTGGCAGAAGGTCGTAACACACAAATTAAAATAGACCCTATTACATATGAAATATTCCAACAAACCATTATAAATTTGTGTGACTTTGTATTTCATATGTACAAACATAGTAGAAGATATGTAAATTTTCTGAAAACATTTATAGTGAAATTCGTAACAGTTATTTTAAATACCAGAAATTTTTCTGCAAATGTGACTTACAACTTCTGTGGGTTTTCTGTACACACGTTGGCACAATGGGCACACATGGCATAGTTTCTTGTAGTATTTCCCTATGTATTACATCAAATTTGAAGTGTGTGGTAGGCAGCGAGCGACATGCTGTTGGTCCAGGATTCAAGCTGCTGGTTCACATAAGTCCAGAATAACTTAAGAGAACCAGTATTACAGAAAATATTTTAAGTGAATACAAATTCAAACATAATTGCCTGAATGTTATTTCATGAAAATTATTACATAAAACGTATATTATAATGAAACATTGACGCTATGCACTTAACAACAACAAAACATTTGAACTTCAAAGTTGAGGTACTACATTGTCTGGTAAATATTGAGAATAACTACTCAATGCAGACTGGCCAAACTATTTATTTCATAGTCATAGTTTATTGATTAATATGTTTCTATAAATGCTATTTTCCTTAATTTTAAATTTTTCATCGGGTTAGGTTATTATAGGAAAAGTTAGTTTAGGTTATTTTTAGCCTTAAGTTTTCCATTTTCGTTAGGTAACCTAACCTTACATACATAATCTAACATAGCCAAAAATGGCATACTTAGTAAAATAACCTAGCCTACCCAAAACTAACCTAACCTTAATCTAACCAAAAACGGAACATTTCAAAGTCAGTAAACTACAATTTTCTCTACGTACAACAACTTCAAACTTCTACAGAAACATTTTTCATCAGTAAACTATGTCTTCAAAATCAATAGTTAGGCCAGTATACCATGAATATTTCCTCCGCTTTGTTAAGTACCACTTTCTTAAATTTTTTTATCTGGGGTGCTCCCTTTGGTACAGCTCTTAAAAGTTGATTAGTTACTTTCAAAACAATTTACTGTGGAATTGGCAACATCACATTTTGTGAAGACATTAGTCATGACAGTAATATCCATATTGTAATACTGTCAGCACCCTAAGATGAAACCTTATGTCTAAAGTAAAAAATAAACTCTGCCGGACAAAGTAAAAATGCTGTCACACAGATGTACGTAGCTTACGTTAACTTTTACACTAGTGAAGAATTAAATTAACGTAACTTGTGAAGAATGCTAGTTTGTAAACATTACTATAACTGGTTGGTTACCATATAAGCCTTTTAAACAAAGATAGATTACATACAGTTCACACTCATGATCAAATTAACAGTTCATCTAACTCGGTGGTTCCCAAAGTTTTTGGTCTTGCGACCCCCTTTTGGGTACAACTTTAAACCGTGACCCCTTTATGTGTACAATTTTTAACGGCGACCTCCTCCATTTCAAAAAATAATATTTACACACATATTTGTTGTCTCAGTAATTAGTATTAATTTACATTTTAAGTTCTGTCATTTGATTAGATCTTCATTTTTACATTATTCAGTTTTATCGAATATATTTATATTTTTTAAACTTATTTTGAAAGCATGTCGCGACACCCAGTTTGGGAACCACTGATCTAACTACACAAACTTCAAAACATAAATCTTTTGGAATGTGTATCTTAGCAGAACCTGGTGAGACAAGAAATAGTGAACATTGTAAAAGCTAAACCAGATATGCAATTACAGGCTTATTTCAAAGCTCCTACAATATATACATCTCAAAACAGTACATCTGAACAGAAACATTTGATTATGACGACATATGTTTGAAACACAACAATATTTCTAAATGAATACACGATTACGAACATGCCAAAGACAATATACAAATATGTTTATAAATACCATTATGCGTCAACAATTACGTACATATATGTATATATATATATATATATATATATATATATATATATATATATATATATATATA